>CAHIKZ030005531.1:1360000-1437500 GCA_903632075.3 Acanthosepion pharaonis
TTTGCCTTCCTCAGGTGTATATTGATCTGCTTAATCTACAGTGGATCCAATATCTACGGGGGTAGATTGTTATCGTTCCTCTGCTAATGTTTAGGGATATCGTATATGCCTTGTGTTATTTAGCACTGTTTCATTATTGATCAGTTTCCGCTGAATTCAAGAACATTACCTGACTCAGGGATTGAACTCACAAGCTCTATGTCACGAACGCTTTTAGACACTAGACTATGGTCTTGGGCGAGCAATGAAATATGTTAGCGTGTAACCATACAATGGATTGTTGTTACTGATTTTCGCACCCCTGTTTATATTTAAAGAAAATGTGAAGTTAGAAATCCCAGTGTGAACGAACATTTTTGAGCACGTTTTTAGAATGTAAGAAAAAGTACTTTAAAACTAGTATATGTTGTTCCAATGTTATTCATATGCAGCTGCCTTGGAAACACGATGGCTTAATGGATAGCGGCTCGTATTGAGGAATCGGAGAGCCGAGTTCAAATACCAGTCGAAGCGATTACATTCACTTATGCGTTAATAACCTTGGGAAATGTATGAATCATTTTCTTCTCCCCTAAGCTATGGGTAAATAGTTGAATGACAACTTGCCTACCGCAGAAATAAATGGCAACTGATTGCGGGAAAAAATCTGCCTCGTCAGTCGTATATCGAAAGATACATGATCGCCTAAGCGTATATCACGCATGGCACATAACTGTCTTCTAGGATAAGTTCTCTATATAAATTTTCTTTCCTTTGTAAATTTAATCAAGATGAGCCCACTTATCATTCATTATCATGCATTCAAATCCTCTTATCATACTTTCAAGTCCTTACTTTGCGATCCGTTTACTCGTTATTCGGTTTTTCCGCCTCAGTCCGTCTGCCTCTGGCTTCAGTTATGACTTGCGAAAAATTCTTACCAGCAGTACCATTTTGAAAAAAAAAATTACCAGCAATACATTTTTGAAAAAAAAATATATTACCAGCAATATTTTTAGGGAAAAATTATTACCACCAATAAATATTTGTCGGCATTAAATAACCCATTGAGGAGGTCCGTATGCATTACAACAAACCAAACCAAAGCGAATGTCTCGTTCAGGCGAGACTATATAAAACATATATCTATTTTCTAAATTAGTATGTATTTGAGTTATTTGAATGTTTAGTATTTGCTAATTTCACATCGTAATTTTTTATAGATTCAAGGTACGCATTATCCGTGTTTTTATTTCAATTCTATATCATAATTTACATTTTCGAAATATTTATTTTGAGCGCTATTTCTTAGACAGCTTCGTAGAAGATTCTGATATTTCTGTTGAAGAAAATTATTTTCTTAGCTATGAATATCTATGTCATCAGCATGTAGCCCCATCCTCTGGACTTGGCATCAGGAGTGTAAGGAAAAGTATTCATTCGGTATACGGTATGAACTGTTTATGGGATCAGTGACCATCTCTTCACATCAGCGCTTGTATATGCGCACTGAATAGTTTAGGATGAGATTAAATAGATTGGAGCTCTCATCTCCTCCCAGACATATGCCAGGTAAGGTTTGAAATGTTGAATGCTTGCTCCAGACATACGATAAATGGACGTATATATGTATATAGTTCTTCGACGAGATGAAACCATCCAGTTGATTTGTAATTTGACGGCATTTTCTAACATATGAGAAAAGCTATCTCTATTGATGTGACCGTATACTGCTGTGAGGTCCACATAGCAGGTCAACAATTTTCTATTGCAGAGTCAAGCAATTTCCTGGAGTTGATTGATGACATATAGCTTCATTACACTCTTTACCATAACGGAAATCAAATCGGGTCATGAGGAATTGATTTTCTTATTCCGACGAGAGTCTACAATATAATGTTCATGCAATGTTAATAAAATCGTAGATCTGAGCGGTTCGATATGGTCAAATTGGCAGCTGATCTAAAAGAAATGACGTACATTGTGCTGTTGAGAAGGACAAGTTATACCTATTTTATTTTTAACACGTTCAAAACGAACGGATCTCTTTTATTCGTTTTAGTGAACACTTTTTGGTTTAGTTCAGTATGGCCGAAGCGAAGCTCCATGAGATTACTCTTTGTGCCTTCACGGGCTAAAGATTTCTACTGGAATTAACTGGAAAGTTTATATTAAATCAATTGCTAAGTCTGATACTAGGAAGGTTGTTTTACTATATCTTAATGGTTAAAATCGACCTGAAATATATATAGGTCTACCTTTTATTTTCGTTCATGGAATATTGTTGTTACACATGACTTGTTGCTTTAACTATATATTTAAAAATTCTTAATAAAATCTAAAGAGGAATCGGCATTGTTATCGGTCCTGACCTGGCATCTCTGCTTCAGTCACATTCTCATTGCTTTAACGTGGCTTCCCTGTGTCTTTTCTATGAATATTTTCATGGTAATTATTCCGATGAGCTTTTCTATTTCGCACTACGACTTCACGAACTTAAGGCAGCGATTTTTCACAATTTTAGAAATTAAATTGCTAGATGGAAGCGTAAGTTTCATGCTAACAGTTTCTTCTATCGCACTTCTTGCTTGTGGAACTCTCTTTTGACTCCTTGCTTTCCAGTCAAATTTGATCGTCAAAAATCTAAGCACAATGTTAATCCTTATCTTCTGTCTTCTTAATTACTGTTATTTTATTGCTCTCTCTCTTTCTAATTAATTAATTTTTTCTCATATTATTCCACAATCAGTACCAGCCTTGAGTCTTTGTGGCTTTATTGCCCTTGCCTGGAGTAAAAAGAATAAAAATATTTAGTATTTTCCCCATAATGTTTCCGCTTGAGATAAATTCTTATTCGTGAATGTCTTTGTGGTCATCTTTCTGTTTTCATTCGTAATACATCCTATTTTTTCTGGGATTCGCTTCTGATTATAGATTTCTTTCATTAAATTTAGAAAATCATTTTTTATCTCCAGGGAAAAGTGTAGCTTCAATATGAAATGATAGATTATTATTCTTTAGCTTTTTTTATTAGCTTACTTTAACTTTTCATCATTATTTTCGTTATGGTATAAGTGTGCAGAAAGGCATTCGTATGATCGCTTAAAAAGGGTGTGATGGATAAAATGTCGTCTAAACTACGCAAAAATGAAACTAACACTGACATCTCATTGTAACAGATATATTTGCCAAATTTGCACACAAATATATCCAAATAGAAAAGAGAAAATTTATTCAATGAAATTGCAATTGGCTTCAACCACGACTTCATAATCTCCTGCAACTTTTCTTGGTGGCCTCCTTGCTCAAGTTGCTGAATGCTGCCATAATCCTTGCCTTCAGTTCCTCTTTGCGGTTACAAGGAGTTTTGCTAGACTCTCACTCATCTACGCCCCACAACACATAATAAATGTGGTTGCACTCTGGTGAATTAGGTGGCCAAATGTAAGGGCTGATGTGATCGCAGCAACTGTCTGACAGCCACGACTGGGGTCTCCTTCTTGTGTGGCATGGTGCAGAGTCATGTTGCCAGTAACCGCCCTCTTGAATCACGGCAAGATTACTCCCTCTACGCACTTAATGTATGCTACCGTGTTGAGTCCGAGGCCCTCACCAACAAAATTATTTTCTCATCAGAACGATCAGAGTGAGTACTCCGAGCTGTCGTAACGTCAGAATCAATATTAGACTCAACCAACTCTTCATGAATCATTTGCATTGTCCTCAGATTGACACCAAAACACTCTGAAATGTTCGTATTGGATCTGCCGGTGGAGTACAAGCAATACAGCATGCCCTTTCCGAATTTCAGACGTTGCCCAACTGACCCTTCTATACTGTGCATTTGTCAAAATCAAAAACAAACAACATGCACGAAATTAAAAATATAAATGGCGACAATTTACCTATCGTACCCTGTATTTCTGTGTATATAGTGATAATAATAATATAATAATATTCAGCTTGATCTGGTCATAATTGAAGTGTGATTGAAATCTTTTTTTTTCATACCAGTATATCTCTATTTTGATTTCGGAGTTCGAAATAAAGTATATTGTCTATCATTTATCATTAAATCGAATACAAATTGTACAGTTGTTACAAAACGTTATGAAATCTCCATGATTATCAAATGTCGAAGCTATTACTGAATTTAAAGACTCCATTGATGACATGCACGACGGTGGAATAGTGGATATAGAAGTATTTTTTTAAGCAGGCGTTTATGAGTGTTCTTGAGATCAATCCTTGGATCTGGTAGTGAAGCAACAATTCAGCAGGAATGAACGATAACTGCCAAGGTAAAATAACACAAGAATAAATTGATCACGAATATCATCTATCCAACGGGAAGCTGATGATGGGCAGGGTGTTGCTTGCCGAAACCTTGTGTCTATAACAATAGTATCGATGTGAAAAATAGTTCCAGATGATTAAAGCTTATCGCCAATTATTCATCACAAAATGAAATACGACGAAGTTTGTTGGTTTTTTTTTTTTTTGTGAACCTTGTCTGCGTGGCATTGACAATCATTTGTAAGATTTCACCAGTCAATTATGGCTTGTTATTTTAATAATATTGACAAGTAAATGTGTTATTGACAGAGATTCCTTTCCTTGTAAGAGAAAGAATAAGACGCCCGAATACATCTGAAGTTTATTCTTTTCCAATTTTCTTTCCTGACGTAAGTTTCGCCTTAGAAGTAGATTAATTGTAATGTATGGTTGTCAGGATTCGATGCCCAGCCTCTCTAACTCCATACTCGAATCTAGACCGTTCCTAGATTGATACATGTCAATCGAGAACTATTCGTCTTGTTCGCACTGTCTTTTTTTTTCCTGTTTTATTTTATTTTTTTTTTAGTTTCTTCATATTTTCTTTGGCTCTACCACTGTTGTGTCGAGACACAGAGTTGTAAAATGAGTGAACATTGGTCTCGCGAAGAGAACAGCAGTCGGCATGCCGTGAATAATGATGAAGTGCATAGCGATACATCAACGCACTCAGGCCTTTGAGAAAATGTCTATCGAATAGGAACCTGAGAGTTATTGTTCTATGCACCTCACGTATTTGTTGTCAACGCAGACAAAATTCTATTACAGGTCGTGGCATTGAGCGCAGTTACGTAAGACGGTTTTAAACTGAAAAATAATAGCAATGATAAAACTAGTATAGTCACGAATTAATTAAGGACAATTGGTATAAACAAGTGATACGATGCAATAGCGTTAGATTCTACTGCAGTCGATGGCTATCAAAATAGGAATATACTTTTGTTTCAATATTTCATAATCGATAAACATCATTTTCAATTTATTTTTGATATTATTGTTGGTAAAATTTGGGTTTTTCAATTTATCATAAAAACATGGTTTCTATTTTTGATTGTCGTCAAATATAATTATGTGTTATTTTTACTTACAAAATATAATTTACGCAGATATATTCGGCTAATGGCAGTAAGGTAACGGAAAACAATCTCTTAGGTAATTTAATAATGGAAAGCAATAACGAATGACTAACTATTAACGAGGAAAGATTGTAGATCTTCTCAAACACAATCTTTTTATTTTCAGTATTCTGGACTAAGTGCTACAGAATCGCAAGCAATTAACAATGCCAAATAACAAATATTGCATCACTTGAGGGATAAAACATCAGCAAATGGATATCACATATAATTTGAAGAGAAAATAATGACCCAATCAAAATATTCACATTCCACCATACTGCAAATGAAAGCTTAGGAAGGAAACCTACATCACTACTTGAAAGAGCAATAACAGTTACTGGATTTGAGAAACCATTTATCCTGAAAAATTGTTTTAAGAGAAATTTTCTCTAAATTTCAACCGAAAGTAATACTGACGGTCAATGAACGCGAAATGTTTCCTTGAGACGAAACAGTTTATGTTACGATTACAATTACCATTATACTTACAAATACCATTACCACAACCATTAATATTGCCACTCACATTACGACTAGCTTTACAACTACCATTACTACTACCACAACCATTACCATACCAATACTATTAGCACTAACATTACCACTATCATTAATATAACCACTACCATTACTATTACCACTAACATTACCACTTACATTACCATTAGTATCAACACTACAATTACTATTGCCACTACCATTATAATTACTATTAATTATACGAAGACAGAATGCATATTGAGGATATCAAAGTCCCGCAGACAGAAATTCGATTATCCTGGTATTTAATAAAAGACGATGGAAAACGCCACAGTTAATTTGTAAGCCTCATAGAAATAGCGAAAGTTATCTTCTAGAAAATAAGAAAATTCTTCTTCTTCTATTTGCTGTATGCTGTCCGGAAATTAGTGATCATGGCTACCCAACATTTCCTCTTCTTTGCAGGTCTTAATAAATGTTGTTGTCTTGTTATCTTTCCTAAACCTTCCGCCATCGATTTTATCAACTTCGCTAGGTAGCATATGCGTTGTTCTCCTGTGTCCCTCTTTCCATCTGTCTTTTCTTTTTATGTGCCCTATAAATTTCAACTGACGCTTCTTGATGTTAAGCATAAGTCTCCTTTTGGTTTCGATTTTCTCTAAAACTTCGCCCTTTCTCATATTTTTGGTCTATGGAATTCCCGTTGCTTCAAGTCTCTTCATCGTCAGTGAAGAGATTGTCAGGCATTCAGTATCATAAAATCAAACATATCGCAAATCAAGATATAGCATCATGATCATCATAATCATCATGATATACATCATGATATACATCATGATATACACATCGTGATATACATCAGGTTCACATCCCTACTTTCGACATAGTCACCATCTTTTTCACTGGCAGTAATTCATTTACGAAAGAGGGAATGTATTTCAACTTCGTAAAACACTGCTGGCTGCTCATATAGCCAATTCCTTGCAGCTGTTTTCACTTCTTCATATCCACCTGACTCAGCACTCTCAGACTTACATCTTTTAGGTCCGATGTAAGAATTATTGAGAGTCAAACGTTATGGCGTTGATGAAGAAGTCAAAACACCGGAATGCAATTGGCTACTTCAGCAGCTAGCCGATTTTTACGAGGCAGGGATACATGGTTTCATTCTTAGGTGGAAGACTGCCAGTGAACGAGGTGGTGACTATGTTGAGAAGTAGGAATGTGAACTTGTGATGTACAGTTATTTCTTGATGAACAATATATTTGTCTGTGTTCTGCATGTTTTTATAAAATGAAACAAATTGAATTACGTTTTGACACAGCGTTTATATACGACAGTAGTAGCATCCTTACAGATGAAAAATGGTTTGAGGGGAATTGAAATTTGGATCTAGCGAGAAATAAAAATCCCAGGGAAAGAACATGTAAGCAACAGGAAAGCATTAAAGAAACAGCAATGAAACTGAGACATCCAAACGTCTTTTATGCCTAGTACACGTAAAGGCAGACAAATCTAATGGCACATGTAGCACTAAAAGGAATCATTGAAGAAAATTTAAGATAGAATCAGTAAATAACCAGCTGAACGAGCTTGTGTTGGTGGATTTCTGAACAATTACAAAGATGCAGGAGGTACGAGCAATATAAATCAGATCAACCAATGACAGACTTTTGTTCAGGGCCATAATTTTCTAAATACTGATAGGTCATTTTTTTCTCTTTTTTTTTTTAAGCAAATCACCCCAAGCAAGGTGGGAGTGCCACTAGCACAAAGGGGCTACAGAGAGTGAGAGTAAGAGTAAAGAGGAGTGTTTGGGGAAAAAAATAAACAGAAGGACAGGGATCAAGGTCAACGCATCAGAAGATGTCGATTGGCATTACATTTGAATATTTGAAGATTATAGCTATCAGGGAAGTAAATGATAGGACGGGCGTTCCTCTGACGGGAGGTGGGAGATAAGAAGCTGTTGCAGTTGAAGAGATTGCTACATTTAATCGTTTCGACAGTGAAAGGGTGGGACCGACATAGCACCTTAAAAAACGTTTATTTTGGGGAGACATCATTCGTAATATGCAAAACTAACACCTTATATTTTCAACCATTTTTCGAAGATTCTTTATCATTCCATGAATTGTTTCGCTACTAAACTAATTAGATAGCGATTTTTTTTTAATAACACTAGGTCCATAGAACAGGGACCTTCTGGTTGTTAGCTCGTATATCACAGGAAATGACAGTAAAATTGAAGGATCATAACAAACATGGCGGCCGAAATTGATTCATTGCCGGTAATTCATACAATACAGACTATTCCATTCTCAGGACATTGGCTACATAGGCGAGGCCATAATATACAAGGAATATTCTTCTTTTATTTATTTTCTTTTAAGAAAAGATGAAGTGAAAGAGGTAAGTTTATAAATTGGCCTTAACAGATATTCTCATGTAACCGTTTTTTTTTCCTTGCCATATACCTAAAGTATAGTTATGAAATATATTTTTAGAAGCTGAATATTTCAGTGAAATATGCGAGAAAGGTTTCACGGTCATATCAAGAAAAGAGAAACTTTAAGAAAAATCATCACAACATTGAGAAAAAAAAAAGTAGAAGACATTTATGATGTTATTTTGCTGTTTTTGTAAGTTTTTCTTTAAAAAAAAACAAAAAAAAAATCACAGAGGTTAAAATAAGGCAAATAATCTTTTTTCCCGTTTTAATTTTTGACTCGAGAAGTCATTATACAGAAATACATTCGTGTTATTCAAAAAATAGAAGAAAAGAGAAAAAGAAGAAGGTGGGTGAGAGGATGTTAGCCATTTAATCTCCAAGTCACCAACTTGATTCCACATCTGGCGAATATTGGTGGTGGAATGTTTGTCTCTTCTTTGTAGGCGTCTTTGTTTCTTCCAGTCGTGTTTATAACATACCACAAGCCAAGAACGCTTAATTAACAATGGTAGTTGCTGGTATTCTTACATCGAGAACAACAAAACCGAATGAAAGGAAAGATGTGTGCATTGAAAGTGAGAAGGAAATAAATAGATATGAGAGTAAGAGAAAGAGAGAAAGGGAAAGAGATGGAGAAAGGGAAAGAGAGAGAGAACGGGAAAGAGAGAGAGAAAGGGAAAGAGAAAGTGACAGGGAAAGAGAGAGTAGTAAGAAAATAGGAAATGATAGAAGTCGGGAAGAAAAACGTATTGATAAATAGAGGGTGGATGAAGTGGGTAGTTAGAAAGAGAGGGTGGAAAATGTAAGCAATAAGAAAGAGAGAGTGGAAGAAGATGGTAGTTAGAGAGAAGGCAATAAAAAGAAGTGAGAGAGACAGGGAGGGAGAGAGAAAGCAGGAACAAAAGAAGGAATGTGTAGGTAGAGAGAGCGGGAAAGTAAGTAGTAAAAGAGAAAGAAAGAAATCGTTGGTTAGAGATACAGAAAGAAATAAGTATGTTGTGTGTGTGTGTGTGTGTGTGAGAGAGAGAGAGAGAGGTTGAGTAAAGAATTAGGTAGTGAGAAAGGAAGCGTCGAAAAAGTTATTAGTGCGAAAAAGAGAGTGGGAAACGTAAGTGATTCAGAAAGAGAGATCGTAAGAAGGGGGTGGTAATTAGAGAGAGGCAAATAAATAGGAAGCACGTGTGAGAGAAAAATAAAGAAATATGTCGTGAGAGAAGGAGAGAATTGGGCTGTAAGAAAAAACTGTAGGAAGTAGTGAGAAAGAGAGGTTGAAAGAAATAGGTAGCGAGAAAAAGAGAGTGGAAAACGTAAGCATTGAGAAAAAGAGTGACGAAGAAGGACGTCATGACAGACAAGGAAAGAAATAGGAAGGGTGAGACATATTTAAAAAAAAGAAAGGAGTAGCTAGTGAGAGCGGGAAAACATGTAAGTAAATGAGAAAGGGAGATTAAATGAAGTAGTGAGAGAGAAGGATATAACTAGGGAGAGTAAGAGAAAGAGAGAGATTAGAAACGAAGTGGATGGAATGAGCGCAGGCGAGAGAGAGAGAGAGAGAGAGAGGGAAGGAATGAAACAATGCAAGAGTGGGGAAATAAAGTAGCTATCAAGCGAAACAAGCAGACATGCTTATCAAAAGAAAGAAGAAAAACACACGGTTGATGACATTGACTAATTGGACACTCAGTTGAGGAAATCCACGGGGTGGAAAAAGGGAACGAGAGATAGAGAGATAGAGAGGGGGAGGGAGAGAGAGAGAGATCATCCTTCAACGACTGCGTTGTTCAAAGTTAGAAATCTTTTAGCAGTCAATCAGACGAAACAAACAAGTTAAATACCTATCCGGTATTGAATATCTTCTCGCACATCAGACGTGAACACTTTTCTAATTAAAGGTGCTATGACAACTTCGTCGAAAGAAAGCCCACGTCATTTTCTAATGTTTACATTAACGGTTTTACAATTAGAGTCTTTTCATCGATTACAAAATCAAGGTGAAAGGAAAATGAAATATGTTTTATAAAGAAAACAAATCCATGGACTTGTTCAGATAATTAAAAAAAAATGTTTGAACTGTTTTTTTAGATAGTTGATCTCTGAATTTCTCGGATTAGAAGTTATCATTATTTACACAATTTACATTCAGACTATTATCCTCATCTTTATTGTTGTTATCAATGAATTTCTGGGATGAAGAGTTATCATTATTTACACTATTTATATTCTGATTGTTCTCTTCATTTTTGTGGTTATAATACAAGTGGCAAACCTGTTGGTTTGTGAGCTTTATGGTATAGTGATTGTGAGTTCAATCCCCGGATCGGACTGTGTGTATTTGCATCCAGTGGAAACGGGCGAACTGAACAATGCTAAATAAAAATAAGTACTAGACTATATCCTAGACATGAGAAGTGGACGAGAAATTTCTACCCCATAAAATTATATAGAGGGTTCAATTCAGAATAGAAGGCACTTTGAAGGAATAGATAGCGGCTCGGATTGAGGAACCGGAAAGCCGAGTTCAAATTTCATTCGGATCCATTAGATTCACTTTCGTGTTAATACCCTTCGGAAAGGTATGAAACCTATTCTTCTTCTCCAGCTATGGGTAAAATAATTCTGGGATCTATAGCCTTGAGTGGCAAGCGATCTAGTAGAAGGAAAATTCTGAATTCAAAACGGTCTGGGAGAGGTTGGGCTCTGTCAGGCTATTTTGACCAAAAACACTACAGCGGCTGATGTGTCAGGAAAATCGCAATTGTGATCAGTTCAGAATTCCATGATGGTTAATCAGATCGATAGATTGATGAAGTCCGAAAACTACAAATGCAGTGTTAGAGATTGCTTCTTTATATGCAAATCAATCTTTCAAGATGTTGAAATGTTCTTAATAATTATGGTACTGCACAAAGCGATATCGGCTTGTGTGACAGATATCTTTCAAGATCCCGTCTCTCAGTGAAGCTTCAGAGGTTTTCCTTCGGCTGTAACGCAGTAGGCCCACATATTCCATATTTATTCATAAGATTTTTTCCTAAGCCGGCTATTCTCCTGAACATACGCGGAAAGCATTGAATGGTGACAAATCAGAATATTTTCTGTCAACTTGACTGACTGCCAAAGATGTCAAAAGGGTTCAGCCTGCTTGCTATTTTTTTTCACCCCAAGCAAAGCGGGAATCCACTAGGACGCAAGGGGTTACAGAAGATTTGGAGCAAGATCCGATAGGAGTGATAGAGGAAAGGATGAGGAGAAGGATAGTGGATAGATCAAGGCTACTGGAGATGTCGATCGACATTACATTTGAATAGTTGGAGATTATAGCTCTCAGGGAAACTGGAATAGGGAATAGGAAAGGGAGTTCCACAGGCGAGAGGTGCAAGATATGAAGCTATTGGAGTAGTAGAGACGGCTACGTATAATAGTTTCGACAGTGAAAGGGTGAGAGCGGGATGCCAGCCTCGTAGGTCGCTTGAACTCATGACGTCTGGGAACCAGTGAAAGCAGCTCCTCGGGGCAATTACCATAAACGTATTTGTAAAAAAAGATAGAGAGAGGCGACGGCGCGTCTGTGGTTGACTGATTGTAGACGAGATGCCGGGACAGGGCCAATTATATTGCATATCCGCCTCTGGAGCCTATCAAGAACCCCGATGCAAACAGAAGGGATTCCAGACCATATATGACAGCAATACTTCCTGCAAGGACGAATTATTGATTTGTAGATTTAAAGGATCGATTCCGAGGAGAAAAATTTCCTGGCGCGGCACAGGGAGCCAACTTGCGGTGGACGAAGCAAGTGTCTCAATATATTTGTTCCATCTCAGGTCAGCAGTCAACGTGAGACCGAGCAGCCGCAGAGAAGTGCTCTCGAGAAGTTTAGCGTCAGACATTCTAATGGCAGGGAAGGATCTCTGTGGTAATTTAACCAAGAGATATAGTAAGATGGAATCATGTCTTTTCCAAATGGACTATTGCGAAGTGAACGTAACAGGCGCGAACAGAATTTGGAATCTGTAGGTCGAATAGAGAGGCACGTTCGATAGTGGCTCGGATTGAGAAATCGGAGAGCAGAATTCGAATTCTAGTCGAGTTCATTGCATTTACGTGATAATACCCTTGAGAAAGGTATGAATCCATCTCTTCCCACCAACTATGAGTAAATAGCATGACAGCTTGTTGGCAATCACTCTAAGAGAAGGAAAACTCTGAATTCAAATCAGTCTTGAGAAATCCAATCACCTGTTGCCTTGTAGTAGGTCCTGTTTTTTAGGCAAAGGCTAGAAGAAGGTAACTTCAAAAACAAATCCTCCTCGAAGAAAGGAAGTGACACTAATACTTGAAGCCACGACAGAAAATAATGAATACTTCCAACGATGTACAAGGGTTCGAACAAACATAAAACTGGGACACAACATGTCGGTGTGGACCTCTCTAATTTCGGACCAATCGAGCATGGGGATATCACCCAAGGCACTTTAAACGGCGACGGCACCGATTCTGAGCTGATGAATCATTCTAATACATAAAATGAAGAAAAACAATTCTTGTAAATCAAGTTCAACTGTACAATTTCCCAAAACTTTATCACGAATGCATTTTCAATCCACGCTCTAAGTTAGTGTCAGTATATTTTTATAACAGAATGAAACCAGTAATTTTTATTTTCGCGCAATTAAATTAAATATTGAATATATATTTAAATGGTGACATTAAGAATTTTAGTATCAAACTAATATTTGACCTTCCAAATCGGGGTCAGTTGACCTAGAGTGTCAGTTAAATATGTTTATAATTTAGTATAGGAAATAAGGAAATTGGATATAGAAAAATTGCTACTAAACGTAATTTTGTCCAATATCGGAAGATTCCTCAAAATGAAAACATTAATCTAGGAACGGTGCTCATGTTCTTAAAGAGTATCTTCTGATCTAGGATCTTATGTAGATATCAAGCATAGCATCAAAATTATTCAGAAATTATTCCCAAATTCTGAGGAATATGATGTACAAACTTTCCCCAGATCACGGCTTCAATTGAATACACCTGCTGAGTCTTGAAGAAGATTGTCCTTCGACAGATCACGTAGATTAGTTTAACAGAATCACAAATGGTTTTTCCTGAATAACAAAGACCTCATCTTTTGGACACTTTAAACTAATATGCAGAGCATATGTAACTCGCAGAAAAAATCATGAAATAATCTAGATGTCGAATTATCACATTTCTTCAGAAAGCGTTAGATTGGAAATCTCGATCAATATTTTAAAAAAAGCGAGAATAATGGTGTTGAGAAAAGTATTTTCCTTAATATTGGTCATAAGAGAAAGATCTTATAAAATGATAGGGAGAGCAGCAGGCACTGTTCAATAAATTCCGAAGGTTTATCTATAAGGAAACAGCAAATCTCAACTTTTCCTTTATCGTAAGCATCTGGGAGCATCGTCAGCCTCTGCAGATCCTCATCGATTTTCCTGAACATATGCTTAGTTTTATAGAACATTTACTTTCTCATATTTGAATGACGTGCGAGTAGGAATCCAAAAAAGCTTATACGAAATGTATGTAAATATTTTGATAGTTGTTTGAAGCAAAGTAAACTTGGACTTTCGTTTTATATCCTTTTTGAAACAGACATATTTAGGAATGACATATGGAAGTTCGAGCTAGTTCAAACTTAATTATCTTTTGGAACAGTATGATTCCTGTCAAAACTGAGGAACGGCCCAACATCAAATTTATAATAATTTTTGTATCGATGACTGAAGATATTGTTGGCGTTTTGAAAAAAAAGTCTTATGGAGGTAATTCTCCACCTCAAAATATCAGCAATTTACGAATCTATATCTCGTTTTAATGAAGGATTAGACGTAAGTTAAAATTACGAACGGATCATGAACATCAGTCTGTGAGGAAAACATTGATACGGTTCGAAATTTAATCAAGGGTGACCTATTAGCAGCCGATTTAATGTCTAACATCCTTGATATCTCAGTGTATTCAGTCAACATATTCTTATCTGGAAGATTAAAGTTAAGCAAGTGTTCTGTTCTTCGGGTAGCGAAATTGATGAACACAGACCAGCAACATAAAAGAGCTGCGTTTTCAATGGAAATTTCTAATAAAATGGAATAGGGCCATTAAGACTTTGCGAGGCGAATTATAACAAGAGGTAGAAAAGATCTCTCCAAAGCAATAGCAAGCCAGTCAAGAAGAAAATTTATGAAAAAAAAAACTGTTTAGGAGTGTTAAATGAATTTGCAAGTTTTCAGTATAGATTATAAAATGTCAATGCCAACTGCTTTTCAAGAATGTCTTTTGAAAAGAATTAACTAAAATTTAGCAAAAAAGAAATAACGACAAAAACTATATCAGATAATAATTTGTCCTCACTACAAGTTTATTGTCCATTGCTCTCAAGCAAGAGAAACACTGCAAGCATTTTAATAGGAAATCATTAGATACTTTTGTAAAATGATGATTCAGCAACTGTGAATATTTTATCATTTTACTCCAACCAAGGCAATAATGCCACTAGAATGCAATTGTTATTGCATGTGAGAGAATATGAGAAAAGAAATCATTTTTATAGAGAGTGGATAATAAAAGAATAGACATTAAGAAGACAGACGATAAGGCCTGTTATTGCATTTAAATATTTGAGGATCAACGTTAAATGGAAAACAACAAGCCTGAAGGTATTTCCGTAAGCGAGAAGTGTGATAGAGTTTAAACTGTTAGAATAAAACATACGGTTATATCTCGAAATTTCAACTACAATATGATGAAACCATCCCGCCATTGCGATTACTTTCATAAATCTACGGACAAAAGAGGAAAGTTCATCAGAACAATTACCATGAAAATATTTATAGAAAAGGCACAATGAAGCTGCGTGAAGACGATGAGAACGGGATTGAAGGCAAGAGGCCAGAAAACATAACATAGCAGTAGCACCAGAGCAGATTTGACAACAATATTCATTAGACGTACGAATGGTAGACATACAAATCGTTAAAATTCTGTCGAGAAAATTTATCTATAACACAGTGAAACAAATTTGATAGAAATTAACTTATTATGTGTTCCTTTTAATATTATCTAGCTATAACAAATGTCGGAAAGGTACAACGTTTGCGGCCATTAATGACGTAAGAATGCAGCTTTGTCATCGTTAAATACTCAGGTGACGTCTTCCATCACTAATTGTATTCATGTTTGGTATAATCGTTTAGAGAATTGTTTTGATACCGATGGAGTTTACGTGGAGAAATAAAACGTACTTAAAAATACTTCATTATAATTCCAAAATTTCTAAGAAACATTTGAATATCTTAATTTGCATCGCATTTTCTTTAAGAATATCAGCTTATTTTTCTGCAAATCAGCCGTGCAAAATAAATTAGTGAATTTCCGTGCAGATATTATGTAACATCATATTTTGTTGTTATTCTTTTGCAATCCTGTAGCCATAAAAGCGCTAATTACTTTGAGGCTTCCAGAGAAATGCCAGCTTCTTTAGACATTATTGTTTTGGTGTGAATGCACCATGCAAAACAAAGCAGAAACGAAAAACAAATTTCTAAAACGTAACACAATGCCTGCAATTATATTAAACCACATCTTAATTATTTAAAATCACATTTTTAAGGAAGTTGACTAAAACAAAATTAAATGATAATAATTTGAAAAGAGTTCATCTGTCCAAATGGGAAATAAATGTCTTAGTTCAAGTTTTAATTCAATTCAACAAAACGGAATATCAAAGTAAAAATTTCATTTTTTAATCATCAGTTAAAAAAATTACAATGTCTTTCTTGTATTATAACAGTGATTGATGTAAATTAATCCAAAATTGGAGACAAGGAACAATTTTGCTAATTTGAAATTTAATTAAAAACCAAAAAAGTAATTGTTTATTATCATCAATAAAACTAACATATAATAATTGTAACTTCTGTTTCTAAAGACTGCCAAACAGAAACAAGTTTCAATATCTGTGAAGTGTTTCAACAAAGACTTGAAAATGTGACACCGAAATCCGGAGATACATTGGACAAGCGAAAGATGCTCTCCGAAACGTAAGCATAGTACGTACAAACAAGAAAATATCGTTTGAATCAAAGTAAAGAGTGCTAAACGGCTGTCTAATGTCAAAACTTATATATAGCAGTGAGACCTAGAAAATTTAATCATACATGAAGTGAAGTTTGGACAGACTGTTGACCATCATATACAAATAGTGGCTCAAGAACACAAAACACATGGCGTTCAAGGAAGAAACAGACTACCGCCACTTGGTACTGACTTCAGTGACCACTTTCATGTTTACGTACGATCTCTCATTAACATTGAGCAATTTTTCACGAACATATAGCACACCTTAAAACTATATTTTATCATATGTTTATATACATATATGTATATTGTCATCCACAGACAGACTGTTTCGCTGCATCACAGCTCATGTGTGACTAGACATCCGGTTGCCTCTAGCTGGGATTGAAACCTTACTGAATCGGGGATTCTACATCTTAGCCGTTGGGACGAAGGTGAATTTAAGTGTATTTTTTTTTAGATAAACACACAGTAACTGAGAGAACTCTATTCGATTACACACACACACACACACACACACACACACACACATATATATATATATATATATATATATATATATATATATATATATATATATATATATATATATATATATATATATATATATATATATATATATATATATATCTCTGTGTGCGTACGTGCATGTGTGGCTGTGTTTGCATTTTTATTTTTTTCCCATTTTCTAATATAATTTTGCAGAATTCCGATTTGTTTTGACATCCGTTCCTTCTTTTTGGAATCCCGACAAGAATTAACATACACCGCTTGACTCTATATCTTTTATTTTTATATTTTTCTTCTATTTTAGATTTAATTATTTTTAACGCGTGTATTTAACTTTTTCTTTAAAAATGAATTCCAATTTGATCGATATTTTACCCACTTCCAAATCTATAAGTACATTTTTTTTATAGCCAATCGTTTGTTATATTTTTTAATTCATCCGATTTTTTTATTGTGTTACTAATTAATCAATCAGGTTTTCTCCTTTGAGGTATCAATGACGACCTCCTACTAGTCACTTCCGCTTTGAATCTCACTTCCCAATACCAATGATTAAAATTTTTTTTTTTCAATTCTTATCTGGAAAAAAAAAGTCTTTTATATCGGAATTTCCTAATGGCACATGCGCTGTAAATTCTACAAATTTTTAGCTTATTTTCCCCTGGATAGGTTTTCTCCCATTTTTTTTTTATTTCAGAAATAATAGGATTATTTTTTTCATTGTTACTTTACTTTGTTAAATCCTCAGCAACAAAGTATTTTTCCCGGTTCTTTGAAACCTGTGGTTGGAAAATCGTTTCATTACGTTTTTCACTTTCATCCCTTTCGATTTTGTTTTTCTAACGGTTTTGTTTGTTACTGTCTTATCTAAAATATTGTACCCATTAATGAGAGAACATTATTGTATTTTTTATTCCTATTTTTTCATGCAGCATTCTTTCGTGTGCTGGTTGCATCAAATCCATGTCTGATATTGCACTCATTGTTGAACCTTTATTTATTTTCAGTTTCACCGTAAATAGGAACATAAAATGCGTAATGAAATTTAAAATCAGAGATCTGAGTTCGTATTCTGACTGAGATTGTGTATGTTCACGTCAAACTTCGAAGAACAGTATTAGCCGTTTACATACGGCTAACTTTCGCGGTTCATTTGCCAAACATTTAGTGTTAATATTTATAAAATATATTTCTTAGATTATTTTTTCAATAAAATAAGTTTCCTACTCTCGCTGTTATCGCTATTTCTAGTAAGGATGGATGTTTTCTTCCTATCATGTTCTTTATTTTAGTATGGAAAGACAAAAATATTGATTATATCATTATTTTCACTTCTAATTATATGTTCTATCCGTTTCAGCTGTTGCTGCTGTTGGAAGTCTTTAAGTGAGCTGTTTTTTATTATTTAATAAAAGTCTTTATTTTTAATACTGTACTGTGACTCTGTAAGTCCTGATGATGTTACCTTAGTTGATTTATTCACTTGAAACTATTTTAACCATTGATCAGAGAAAAAGATTACCGAAATAGTTGGACGACGTGCATGGCATTCATGAGAATCTAGTTATGACTAGACTATTTTGAAAGCATGATTCCGGTCCATAGGTCAGGTTATTTTCTTGTGAAGTTGGACAAAATTACCACTATCGCTACTCCTTGGTTTGACGATAAACTACATCTGGGATTCAGATCTTTGATCGTGAGATTAGAGTTTTAGAAGAGGTGGAAACTCTTCTCAATTCCTTATGTTTTCAGGTCCACACTGACTCGAGATGATAACATCCATTAGGTTCTCAGCTATAACAACAGAGTGTCTTGATTTTGTTTGGTGTTTCACTAAGAAAGTATAAAAATACATTATGGTAAAGGCGCCAGTAACATAGTTATAAAAAAAAATGATCAATAGTATGATACAGTGGAACTTTCGTTCAAGAATATAATTCGTTCCGGAAGTCCGTTCGTAATCCGAGATATTCGTAAAGTGAAATTATTTTTCCAATAGAAATGTAGAGAAAAAAAAGTCATTGTACAAAAAAATTGGAAAAGAAAAGCTCAACACAACACACGATTGTATAAACACGACAATCACCTCAGAAATTATTCCGTGCGGGTTAACTCGGTTCAGCAATGTTGTTCGAGAAACGAAATTTTGTTCGATAAGCGAGGCATTTTCATCTCGAATTTTCTGTTCGAAAACCGATTTGTTCGACATGTGAGACGTTCGAGAACAGAGGTTGCACTTTAGTTTTAGAGCAAAATGACAATGTAACACTAAAGTATAAAATTAAATTTTGATAGTAAAATTACCAACAACACATTTTATCATCTACACAGTATATATGCAAATGTCATACGTTTGCCCTGAAAGTACAAATTACGTATATATATATATATATATATATATATATATATATATATATATATATATATATATATATATATATATATATGAAAAGAACAGTAAGATATATAATCCGGTGTTCTTATAGAAATTTTTTATTTTTACAAACTAGTGCTCAATGTAAATTTACAGAGCATTAATATTATAAATTAATTGATTTAAAATATGGTTTTTCTGCTACACAGTTCTAACCATGTTTCAAAAATAGAAGGTCCAAATTTAATTTTGTAATTAAATTAAAGACATTAGTTCCATTTCATCCTCAAGCGAATTTTGGAGTAACTTATAAAATTACTGGGTTTTAAAGTCAGCAAAAATCATAATTTACCCTTCCAAGGAAACAGAGAAATTCATTTTAACCAGACGAGGGGTGTTTGCGTATTCATTATATCTGTATGTTGATGTATCAGTTTGGTAGGGGTAGGGATGTATTCTTCAATGAAATCTGACATCCGTTAAATGCATGTCGTCTGGATTATTTTTTAAAAATTTTATTGTTAACGGCAAAGATTCTTATGGCATTTTTTCTATTTGTATATTTAAAAATTGGGGGGGTATTTAGGTTAGAATACGTTTTATTTAACTACAATTTGAAAATATTTTCACTTTTAATTTTTAATATACTATATTTCTTTTAAGAGTAAGTAAATGTACTTGAATCCGTTACAGTATGTAGAGTTATTTTCACACCAACTATAAGTATGTATATTATTAGGTAACAATTTTTTTTTAATTATTTAAGAAAACTTTATGATAATGACGCCAAAAAAAGCTAATTGATTTCACTGGTTTAGTAACATTTTATTTTTTATTTTTTATATAAACCTAGTAATATCTTGTTTCTCATGTAAGTACAAAGGACATGCGTCATTCAATGTCTTACATCTTCTAGCTTTTCATATTAAATTCATTTTACTGTAGGTGCTTTATTGGATTCCTTTAAGTGCTTGTAGTACTTATAGGGAGAGATATATTTTAGAATACGATTTATTTAATTACAATTTTAAAAGATGTTAAGATTAGAATTTCTTTTTATTTAACTAGAATTTTAAATACAACTTTAAAATATTTTCACTGTTAGTTTTAATAAACTATATTTCTTTTTTAAAAGAAGTAAATGTATTAGAATTACTTACAATAAGTATAATTATTTTTACATATCAAGTATAAGTATGTATATTACGATTGTTAAAACTTTTTATATTCAAATATTATTTAAGTAAAATTAATGACAATTACGGTAAAAATAGCTAATTCATTTCTCTGATTTAGTGAAGTTTATTTTTTATTTATTTATTTATTCTTTTACTTAGTAATATATAGTTTCACATGTCTGTACAAAGGACATGGGACATTCAAAGGCCTACATTTTATAGCTTTGCATCATAATTTCATTTTTCTGTAGGTGTTTTGTTGGATTCCTTTAAATGCTTCTAGTCCTTTGAGAGAGGTGTTTTGGTTAGAATACGTTTTATTTAACTACAATTTTAAAAGATGTTTAGGTTAGAATTCGTTTTAACTAAAATTTTAAATGCAACTTCAAAGTATTTTCACTGTTTTTTTTAATAGATTTTTTGTAGATGTAATAGAATTACTTACAGTATATAAAATTATTTTCTCCATTAAATATAAGTACGTATATTACCAGGTCTCACTTTTTAAATTTATTTTTATTTTTAAATATTATTTAAGTAACATTTTTGACAATGACGGCATAAAATAGCTATTTCATTTCTCTGATTCAGTAAATTTTTGTTTTTTATAAACTTAGTAATATATAGTTTCTCATGTATGCACAAAGGACATGGGACATTTAATGACCTACATATTCTAGCTTTTCTTATTAATTTCCATTTTACTGCAGGTGCTTTTATTTGATTCTTTTAGGTGTCAGAAGTATTTCGAGAGAGATGTTTGATTTTTATATTTATTTAGCCTAAATGAACTTTGATGTTGGTTGAATCTTTTTTTGAACTCATGGTTTGTCCAACCTATATATATATTTATGTTTTCAGGATTTTCATTTGAAGAGATATTGCATTGGCATTTTTCCATTGTCTAATTTTTTTTATTTATTTTGGTATAAGTGTTTATTTAAGATATTAGCATTATGTTTCTTAATAATTTTTTCTAAGTTTTCCGTACAGATGTAACTAAATTTTAGTGCATTTTTATTGAAAATAGTACTTAGTTTACTTCCACTAGGAAAATGCTTGACTATTAATGCGAGGAATTTTTCTCCTAATTTGTTATTTACCATTTGGTTGTATGGGGTGTTTACCAAATAATTTTTCTACATCTGTTTTTTCTATGGTTTCCATTTTCATTTTTTATATAAGTTAGTTTTGGGTTTTTGTAGACACTCACTTTTAGAGCTATGTTATAGGAATTGATATGCTCTTCGAAAATCTTGTCATTTGCTGAATTTGTACTTATTCGTTTACTGATAGATAACGGTATATGTTTAATTATAGATGGTGGTTGATTTGATTTAGGGTGTATATATAAAGGATTACGGTTGGGTTTTTTATAAGGTGTGTATCTATTTTCATTTAATTCTAATGTTATATCTAGGAAGTTCACTTTTTTGATTTAGTACTAACCGTAATTTTTAAGTCCATACTTTTAAATTGTTTATATAATACAAAAAAATTGTTACCTAATAATATACATACTTGTAATTGATGCGAAAATAACTCTACATACTGTAACGGATTCAAGTACATTTACTTACTCTTAAAAGAAATATAGTATATTAAAAATTAAAAGTGAAGATATTTTCAAATTGTAGTTAAATAAAACGTATTCTAACATAAATACCCCCCAATTTTTTAAATATACAAATAGAAAAAATGCCATAAGAATCTTTGCCGTTAACAATAAAATTTTAAAAAAATAATCCAGACGACATGCATTTAACGGATGTCAGATTTCATTGAAGAATACATCCCTACCCCTACCAAAACGGATACATCAAAATACAGACATAATGAATACGCAAACACCCCTCGTCTGGTTAAAATGAATTTCTCTGTTTCCCTGGAAACGTATATTATGATTTTTGCTGACTTTAAAACCCAACATAAAAAGCAATGTCTTGAAAAAGATAATATTATTAAAGCGTGACATACTGCAATCAAAACAGACTTTTCCTAAGTTAATAACTGAGTATCTAGTTAAAAAAGATGATTGGTTAGTTGTTTTTTAGAGGCATATCAATCTTTTGTAATGTCAACGTAATGCTCCTTATTTTAGAGAGTTTTTAATCGCAGATACAACTATAGTACGCCATTAAACAATACTGGTGTCAGATGCCTTCGAATAATACTGGCACTAATATTACTTGCTCAATAATACACGCTCCACAAGTAACCCGTATAGTGATCCGAATAGAGAATTAGTAATATGAATAGTGTAGAGAATAGCGGTCCGTATAGTAATAGAGGATAGAGTAGGATTGCAGAGCAATTAAACACAATCTATTTCCCGTATATGCATTTCCTCTAAGGTCACGTGATTACTTAATTCAAAAATGGGATCCCCTGTGTTTGCTCACCGTTGATCTATGTTCAAACTCAAGTGTCGGCAGCGACAATTTATTCCTATATAACACAATATCTATGGGTTATTTAATGCCGAAATCTAAATATTTTGTACGTAATTTTATGCATTCAACTCCATATATTTTCTGCATAATTTTATAGTTTCAGTGTAAAGGTTATGTCTCTTAGATTTGTGACACCATTTAGAGAAGCAAAGAAAAGGAAGAAAAGAAGGGAAAGAAATGAAATTTTGATAGTGAAAAATGGTGAAATGTTTCATTGCCATTGTCGAAAATTCTAAATAGATAAAAATTAACTGTGTCGTGGTGGCGGACTTATATTATCGGGAACAGATAACAGCCACTTGGTGCTGGCGAAAATCTAATTGACAAATTCCAGATCGGCGAGCTAAACTCCGGGACAGAATAGATAAACATTTAACTGTGTCACGGGAATGCCCTGACCACACACGAGCCGAAAAAAAAAGAAAACAAAGAAAATAGGTTAAGTCTTTGTCGAGGGAAAGATATCGTTGGACAAGGTCTGGGTTGTGTTAGAATCTGGCGATAATAGCGAAACTACTTTATCGGAAAAGTTGGCGGTGTTTTGCTGGATGACCACCTATCCTGATGATTGACGAAATCCAGATGAAAGTGACCTTGGGATAGGAATTGAGGTTATCACACTACGGGTCGCATTGTTCTGTTGGCGGCCAGAGAAGAAGAGAGAATAGAAAAGAAAAGAAGGAAAGGAAATAGAAAAAAAAAGAAAAAAGAGGAGATAATTCTTTTTTCTTTGAGCAAGATATTTTTTTGAGAAACAAGGCTAGTCTGGTCACGCCCACACTGTTGATCGGCCATTGGCTGAATGTTAACGAGAGCCAGGCGGAGGTGATCATGTGATGCAAGGGGGGTGCTACTACTCCTTAAAGAGGATAGGTATAAGATGTTACTGCGAAGAAGTAGGAAAATCGTTGACGCCCTCTGAAGATAGGGGTAAGAGAAGACTTCCAAAAATGGAAATAATAATTTTTTCCTGACCGAAAACAAAAGAAGAGGATTGTGGATTTGGAATTATCAAGGAACCTCAAACCCCAACAAAGCCCACCCCGGTTTTGGTCGGCGTCCATATAAGCAAAGTCGCAGCGAGCGAAAATCAGTTTCCCAGTTGAGTTTGGTTGGAGTTCCAGTTTTCCACAGTCTCCAGTGTGCAGTTGAAGTGGGCCTCGCAGAGCTGACTTGTAAGATTCGCGCAACTTCCGAACTCACCTTCAATCCAAGAACAATTTATTTTTGAAGAGCGACTTCATACCACCAACACAAGTTTTACGACTATCGCCTGAAGACACACCAAGAACCAGTTTCTTAAATAACAGACAACTTAAAATGTTAAAACTCACCTAACAAAAACAACGTGTCACGAATCCATATAGCGGATCGGGAGATAGACGCAGTCCTATGTATCTAGCAAACAGATATAAAATATTGTTATCCTTTTTTTGATACCTTGAACTTTTGAGTTATTATTTTATTTTATTTTACACATATTTGTGCGATACCACACTTATTCGAACTCAGAATGGATTACGGCCCCAACGACTGATTGATTTCGTCTGCCTAAGATCAATTCACAACGTGGGTAGGCAGACTGGGGATCAAAGCAGTTACTTCGGTAACCAGACGTTGGAAGCGAGTTGGGAACGACGAGGCTGATATCGAATCTAACCCGATTCCCATCCGAATCACCAAAGGTTTAGAACGTCACATGTGGGCGCCGCGACCAATACCAAGCCAGTTGGTCGTCACAGGACGGGACAACACGACTGACGCAGACAGGCGGACGTCACGTTTGGAGCGGCGAGACCCGAACGAAGCAGCGAGGAACGAGCAAGGCTTGGGGACGTCACAATTGGTGCCGAGACCAGGATCAAGCCAGTTGGTCGTCACAGGACGGGACAACACGACTGACGCAGACAGGCGGACGTCACGTTTTGAAGCGGCGACACCCGAACGAAGCAGCACGTCACAGATATATAGTTTGTAAATCATAAAATATATTGCTTTAATTTTCCTATAAAAATGTATATTTATATTGTTTTTAGTCTTGAATTGTCATTTTACTATAAAAGTGTGTTTAATTAGGAAAATATTTGTTGATTTTTGCTTTGTGGGGTTCACTATTTGTACATATCTAGGTCACTAACAGTTGCTTCCAGCCCGTGTTTGGGTGAACTTGGGAACAACAGCAATTAAGCGGTGGTTCCAGGCTCTTCAAATGCTACAAATTTCCGATCAAAGGAATTCATGCCGGATGGAGTTTATCGTCATACCAAGGACGCAGTTAAAACGGGTTCCATAATCGATTGATTGTATGTAAAAGTTAAGTTGTTAGTTTAGGGAATTTAAAGCCGATGCTAATAATACTACTACTAATAATAATGTTAATGTTCACACACACACACACACACACACACACACACGTGTGTGTGTGTGTGTGCGAACATTGAACTTAACTCTCAGAGGCGACAGTCTATTTCCTGCTAGACGCAATCATCAATCCTCGAGTCTAACAGCCTGTCGCCTCTGAGTGTTGACTTCAATGTTCACTTTTATATTTACATACGCTTAACCCCTCCCTCTCTCTCTCTCTCTCTCTCTCTCTCTCTCTCTGTGTGTGTGTGTGTGTGTGTGTTGTGGATTCCGGGTTAAAATCCGGTACCAATAAATAACAAACGCCAGGAATGAATATAGGAAAATAATGTATTAACGTAATAATACAAACTGGTAAAGCAGGTTAGTAGTTCCAGGAACACGGGTTAGTAGCAAAATATATATACCGTCTTTGGTATTGAAGTATCGCTGTATGACTTCTTACTGAGTCTACGTGCTCGCTCAATGTGACTCCTACAACGCTGTTACCTCACCCCTCACTCTTCCGGTTACCTACAACCTTTTACTCTGTCGCTCTCGACACGACTCCTCGGTCTTGCTCTCGTCTTACTTTCGTGTCTTCCCGTAGCAGTAGTATATGTATATACTGGGTGAGTCCATTTGTGTAAAATGGGGTGGGCCCCTCAACAGTATTATAATGCTAAGATCATAAGAAATAAACATTGACAATGCTTATTGATTCAGATTGTTGATTCAGGTTGATTCAGAGATTCTTCAGTTCTTGACCCATACATTAAATATATATTGACAATATATATATATATATATATATATATATATATATATATATATATTAAGCAAATGCATATTAAACACCGTACAATTTCAAATTTATAATGTTTTTGCAAGTGCTAACTCATGTTTTTTCTTAATGCTTAGTCCAAATATCAACCCACACACGCAAAACACATCCACCTACAAGCAAAACCCCCACACCCACCCACAAACACACATACGTGTGTGTGTGTGTGTGTGTGTGTGTGTGTGTGTGTGTGTGTGTGTGTGTGTGTGTGTGTGTACTCTCATCGTTTTTTGACGTATTGGTTTCCAGCAACTCTGTACTTAGAACCGGTTGGCTACTCGGACATATGTTTTGATTATTGTGGTAAAAGCATGTGTAGAATCAACATTTTCTCGCAGAGCAGATTTCAGAGAAGTTTGCACAGCGTGAAACCAATTCCCTAAACTACCCTCATCATATTTCGAATAAAGAGTTGTCCTTCTCTGAGAACTGTTGCCACCCATGTCTTTAGGATCCAGTCGGCTTTGCAGAAACCGAATCGCTATCCATTACTTCACGATGCCTCCGTGCCTCTCTCTCTCTCTCTCTCCATATATATATATATATATATATATATATATATATATATATATATATATATATATATATATATATGTAAATGAGTTCAGCAACAATTTCAGCCAAAAATCAGTACACAGAAATTTTAATATAAACACTATCAAATACTACTACTACTAATACTAATACTAATATTTATATTTAAATATATATATATATATATATATGTTTATGTGTGTGCTTAGTTAGAGACTGATGTGCGATATTGTAACATTAAGAAATCATCAATGGAAAACGCTACACCATTTTTCAGTAAGATACCTCACGTCCACTAACTTCATTCGTGATTTCCAGTATTACTGTAATGTTTAAGTGCAATTTCTTGATTCTAATACGAACCGTATTAAATCAAATATATTACATATCATACGCTTAATTTTCATTGATCTTCAAGCAAACGTCCATAAACGATATGTAGATCCAATATTTATATAATGCTATTGTGGCAACCATTTGGTCTTCAAAACATGGGCGAACACTCTTAACAGTCAGCTATGATTAATAAACATAGGTTAAAGACTATCAACAAAATAAATAAAAAAGTACCAGCTATAGCCAAGTAAATGATACATCTGTAGGATGATTACACATATGTAGGATATAGAAAATAGACATGAGATTTTGAAAGAAATCTTTAAATTCCATGTTCCGAAGCTGGGTACGAAATATGCAATTCAGTGAGTGACTTGTAAACATCATTTAAGTCATCTCTTCAAACAGTAGGACAATTATCTGAACCCCAGAGAGATAGGTAGGAGGTCTTTCGGATTGAGAGTAAAATAATGTGGCATAAAGTCTGGTTAACATGCGTGTATTCAACAATGCAGATTCATCCAAACAATCGGCATGTGTATGTTTCACAATATTACTTATTATATAAGAAAAAAGGAAAGGTTTCCTCCTATTTATATAAACCTGTTTCTCTGAAGCATGAATCTTAATATACATTTAGAGACACATTATACTACCCCACAATCACTCCCATAGATACATATAGAGAATCGAATTCGATTTATATTCGGCTTTGTTAAAATCATTTACGTCCGAATATAAGTGAAAAAGTGATAGGCCGCTTCAAGGTAAATAGTAAGACAGACTGGGTTCTTTAAACTTGGTGAGGCATCCAGTCTAGGACAAGGACAACTCTGGATTGCTAAACCTGAGAAGGGTTGATTAACATGCATTTACGCTGTGTGCACCACCTCTCAGTATTCAGTTAATCCGACAAGTATTGAATTTTCAGCAAAAGCAAACTCCCTGCGATCAAAATATAATGTGCTGATAAACAAGCTATTCCGTTCCAAGAGTTGAATGATTTAACCATTATATATGAAAGACGAACGGAGAGTCCGCCATACATACGTGTATGCATACATGCATGATTACAAACACACACACACACACTTGTACACACACACACACATATATATATATATATATATATATATATATATATATATACACAAATGTAAAGGTACGAAGAGTAAGTTTTCAGCGTTCAAAACATTAATTTAAAACAGGTCAATACTAAAGTAGAGGCGTAAATATTTGTTAAAAAAGTTATTTGTTTTTTTAACGTTGAAACAAGATGTATAGTTTTGTTGTGGCGATGTGCATGTTCTAATGTAACATTATATATATATATATATATATATATATATATATATATATATATATAGACTGCGATTGATAAGTTGTTGTCTTAATTATGCAAACATGAAAATAACACAAACATATAATTTTGACCGATATATTTACAAAATTACACAATACCTTGAAATATTAAAGAATAATTTTTTTCAATAAAATCGTCATTGGCTTAAACCAAGGCTTCTGTACGTTCGTAATCATCATTAAACTCAGCCAACTCTTTTCGAATCCTCTGAAAACTTGGTCTTCCGTTACGAATGCAAAGTAGTATATAACATGCCGTTTCCGAACTTCTGGCGGAGGGAATTGCGTCATGATGCTCTTTTTCCCACAGATAATGCCCAAATGTCCCCCCTACTATAGTGTGTATTTTACAAAATCAAACAACAAACAGCGGGCATTCGCATATCACAACTCATCCGTCTAGCTAGACATCCAATTGCCTCAAGCCTTGAAACCCGACTAATTTGTTATCAGTTGGAGATTTTGTTCTTGAGATATCAGCTTCCTGTAGAGAGATAGGCGGATTTTTACGAACTTTTTCCTCGAATAAACACGCCAATGACTGAGAGGGCTCAATTCTTTGAAGTATTGGCAGTAGGTTACAGTGTTTAAAAATTCGCGCTTTCTCTCAACTGTGCTCGACTAGAATATATATATATAGATATATATATATGTGTGTGTGTGTGTATGTGTGTGTGTGTGCGCGCGCGCGTGAACAACAAATATGGTTCCTACATCGGGGAGCATTTTATTAAAAACACAAAATGTGCCACTAACTTTTGCATTCACTCGTTTCCCATCTTGAGCCGTGCTTGCTCTATACTGCAGATAAAAGTGCTTGAAACTATTTACGTTTGGTCTGTAAACAGATGGAGTATCTGTTAGGACTAAACGTGAGTTCAATTTAAATTTTATTCCGCCTTCATTAAGATTACACATCGTTTCTTATGTATAATTTTTGTTAGATAATGTACCTATGAACACTAATGAGCACGTCCCAATCCTCTTAAATGGGTTGGACATTACAAGTGTGGGGGGGGTTATATGTTGTCTTCGCTAGCAGTGGTTTACCTACTGCACGCCACTGGCGAGTATTGTATGTTGCTGATGTCATAAAGATTACCATTTCATTTACAACTCCCGTTTTGGTTATTCCTCATTCAATAACTTTTCCTAGGTAACAACAATCTTCTTGCAATTTATAATCCCTCGATCTTGCTCTGTTGAATGAGAGCAAAACTGGTCCTTTCCATTTTTCTAATCAGTTTCTTGATGTTAAAATGAAATTCAAGGGATGTGTCATAGGTTTTGTCAACCCAAGGACTTTCGATTATTCCCATGGTGTAATATGTTGGTGTTGTCAACAAGTATTTTCTTGTAATGTGAAGATGGACAGATATGTGTTTTTAGATGTTGTTGTGCAATATAACTTGTATTTGTCAAATGAATGTAAGAAAAAAAATCAAATAATCGAGGTCTTCTATATAAGAGTCAAGCAACCAACTGTCAACAAAATTTATTACAAATATATTTAATACGATTTAAAATTTTCAAAAATTACCAGTCAACTCTTTAGAAATGTTTCTTTTGCAAAAATCCCATAACTACAACGGATAAATTTCAAATTTTAATTACGGAGCGCGTTCATGCGTGTGTTTAAAAATCACCATCATAACGGAATGCAAATATAATCGCATTTACAATAAGTTTGTCTTTGTAATTTACTGGAAGAAAATGATCTTGGAAAAGATCTAAAGTAAATGGTAAAGTAAATGAAGAAAACAACTGCGCCTTGTTTGATGAAATTCATCTTAACATCAACTGGTTAAACAACTTGAAATGATCAGTATAAAAATGAAGACACTATCATTCAATGAATTATATGATAAATTACATAATGGAATTCCCCCATAATAGTCTCACTTTTTCATAAAGCTTCTTGATTATTTTCCTTTTTTCAGATTCCTGCATTTATTTAGGTTTCTGCACAAGGATACGCCACTATAATCAATATAAAATTTGCTGTCATCTACCTGTCCCGTTCGAGAAGTTGAAATTTTGACCATCATATGTCGAAGATGAAGGAAGAATATTTTTTAGGGCTGTGTTATAAAAATTACTGTGTTGTTGGAATATTTCCTTATTAGCGGAGTTCATGCTGATTCTTTTCTCTGTTGATGTGGGTATATGTCTCATTATAGATGGAGGGTGGTTTGACTTAGGGTGTACATAAAAGGGATTAGTGTTAGGTTTTCTGTAAGGTATGTTGTTCATTAAGTCTAGAGTTACGTCGAGAAAGTTTGCACTTTTTAATTTAGTATTGACTGTAGTTTTTAAGTTTAGATTTCTGAATTCACTATGTATTATCTTTCTAATTTTATCTATTTTAAAATTTGACGGGCTCATGGTTGTGAGGAGCTCCACAAATTTATATATATATATATATATATATATATATATATATATATATATATATATATATATATATTTGTGTGTATAGGATCCCTCGATTAATGCGTTTCGATTAGTGCGCTAAAATTTTTAAATACCAAACTTCGATTACTGCATACATAATACTCGATTAGTGCAGTGAAACCTTCTTCAATTTAAGCACAGTAATTTTAAACTGATTTTTTATAGTTACCGATTAATAAAAAGTTTTTAAAAATTTGAAAATGAAAAAGGGGTAATTATTTTTTATCAAGTTTTACGTTAACTAAGTAATTACAATAGTTTTAAAAAATGGTGGTTATAAATAGATTCATTTTATAATATAAGTAGATAATAAAAAAGACGTAATTGAATATTTGTCTCTACTAAATTTTTGGAATATTTTGAATTGTATTCTTGTTTATTTTGAAGGATATTTCTGTTGTTTTTTTTAACGGACTATTAAATTAGATACAGAAATGTGCATTTCTTAAAATATTGAAATATAAAGGAAGTATACATTTACTATGAAAAGGTTATAAATAAAAATTTCAAGTAAAAATACTAATGATTACGATATGCTTAGAATAAATGAAGGGGCAGTTTCTCAGTAACGCCAATTAAAAACATAAGAATACCATGCGGCAAACCACTCTAATTACGTTTTTCATAAAATCAGATTAATAAATATTAATTCGTTGCATTTCTATTGTATCTTAACATAATTAAAACTGCGCAGATTAGACATTAATTGTGAATGAGTACAAATTACATTATTTCCTATAAGTTATTATATTCGATTAATGCGTTTTCGATTAGTGCGTGTCTTTTAATGTACACATTAATCGCACTAATCGAGGGATATATATATATATATATATATATATATATATATATATATATATATATATATATATATATATATATATATGTATGTATCACGCATTATTTTACGCGTGTCTCAAAAGTGTACTCAGTTTTTGATTTCCTATATCTCCTTGATTTTTTTTTCGGATGTATGTATTTCAATATATAATTTAAACCTCCTTTGCAAGTATGAATTATTTTTAACCATCATTCTTCGTTTGTTGTCATTTAAAGAGTGAGTACATTTTTGGGTGACCCTGTATATTGTGCGAGACGACGTCTATTATATATATATTCTCTTTTTAAAGGAGAACAGTATATCAAGTCATATCTTGTCATAGGAGAGCAATATATCAAGACATTGCTATTAAGTTCCACTTCACCTTAACATGATACACATGCGTAGAACTATAACCATTTTTCTCTGACTAGTCTGGTCGTGTCAAGACGGCGTGAATTATTGCACTTGTAACGGAGTATTATGGTTGTTGCTCGACAGAATCATTACAAGAGAGTTCGAGAAAATACGAAGAGCAGCTATGAACAGTCAGTCAAAACCAAGGTTGAAGACAAAAGAATTTGTTTCTTTTGAGTACTGGGAAATATTCGGTAGCGGGAATCTATCAGTGCCAATTATCGTGTGTTGTCTTGGGTTATTTCATGGTCATATGACAGCACAAGGCTCGTTTCAATGAACTTTGACCATCATTTTTGCGTTAGATAATAAGGACATCACTTACATTATTTAGGCCTTTAGGCTCACAAGTGAACGTGAAATTTTTTTAAAAAGTTGGCCTAAAGAAAAATAATATTCTTTTTTGTATTTTTTTAGCGTAATATTCTGAAAAAACAAACTACTGAAATTTGGAAGGGAATGATTGATTCGATGACTGAAATTAAAATCTTTCAATCACTTGCGCTTCTATGCTTAATTTCTATTTCCACTACCTGGTTGCTTGAGGCGGGATTTTCTGTACAAGCTTATACACTCACAAAGAAACATAATTTATTGCAGACAAAAAAGAGAAGAGTTACGCCTGAAGCTGTACCAAATTTTGGAATTTCGACTTAATAAGAAGAGAGATAAACATCGGGAAAAGGGTAGTCATGACTCAGGACCTATTTTTTTACTAGATTTCGCTTTTTTCATAAAATGTATGCTCTGATACATGGATTTTTTATTTGTGCCTACTTGGGCCTGATTCTTTAGTAAAAGTGGGCAAAAATGAAGTTTTAGAAAGCCTGCCTTAAGTGACTTCCCGCTTTTCAGAGAGTACACACTGTAATTTCTGTACCAAAACAGGGAAGGTTTATTGACATTAAATGCCTTGACTCCGGTCAGGGTAAAAAAATCTCATTTGCTTGCTTGAAGGAGAAATCATCCCTAAGTCTAATGTCAACTGATAACAGTGAGAAAGGAGAGCCGCGGTCATCCCTTTTGCAACATCCATCCTTGAGTCTACTTAGTGCCATCAGCAAACTCTTGGGATGCATAACCAAAAACTTTGTTGAATATCTCAATATGAAAAATCTCCTAGGCATTAACTAGTATGAATATTCTCTACTCTATCCACAGCTGATTTCTTTTTTAAACTGTCATTACTCACATAATCAACGAGACACTGGATGACAAATTCATCACAAGGCCAATCACCTGAGATATATCAAAGACTTTTTACAAGGTGTGGCATCGGGAGTTAATATATAAACTATCCAGCATTGAAATTTCATGAATGGCTTTCTTAAGTATCAAGTCCTTGCTATCAGTTAAGATCATGAATGTCGTTGTGAACGGCCTGTCACTGGAAACTCATGGTATAAATATCGGTGTTTTTCTTGGTTCTCTCCTAGGTCTGGTTGACCAGAATCTGGCACCTTTCTTTCCTATGATCTAGCCCTGGTGGCTCAGTGGATTTAAGAAGCGTTTGTAATACTGAATACGTCCAATACCATACAATCAAAGGTCCACTATCACTAAGTAGATGCTGAATCTTATTTTATCATGATAGACGGGAGTTCTCTAAAGAAGGCGCCTTGTATTGAACTTCTGGTGCGACTCAAGTTTACTCACAACTCAAGTTGAACTCTTATATACGACCTATTGATAAAGATGAGGAAATGGTCGGTTTATTGTACCACTTTAGTAAGTGTCTGAACATTTCTGTTTAGAAAAGCAAGACCAGAAGGAAAACTGATTATTGCTGATATATCTGGGCTAGAGCTGCTCAATCTAGACATTTTTTTCCATCCCTTTTCCCATAGAAGAGACGTCAAAAGCCTCTCGCAAATATACCGCTATTTGGCTCTTCTGTGCTACATTTCTTGCCTCCACTAACGATGGCTTTGCAGCTGGAGCTCGCCATTCTACGTATAAGAATGTGAATCATTCTTTTCCTATTCCATTAATAAGGAAAATGTTCCACTCGGACACCGTCATCCCTAACACACTCAGTAAGTCAGTCGAGTCAGTACTTTCTGAGCGACTTTTCGGTTGAACTCTCTTCCTACGGACGGGAGGAACCCGAAGGAGGCTACGCCGAAGGGCGGAGTCTCCTTCGGGGAGGTAAAACCGGCCCTGAACCCGTTTATACGGGTTCAATGGGCATATTTTTGGGCCGAGCCCACGGGCTCGGAATGCGCACGTTTAAAAGGCCTTGTTCCACATGACACCCGCGCGGGGGGGGGGGACTGAATATCGTCATCCCTAAAACTGCTGTTTTTTGGAACAGATACCGAACAGGATGTTTACCGATCACTACAATATTAACATTTTCAAATCTACAGTTACTGTTATATTTTTCTACATAAGCTCATAAACTTCACTTCTTGTTATTTTTGTGCTCATACAAAATCATTCAGTAACGCTGTACATTGAGTGGCCCTTTGGTCTTGTATTAATTGAACATGAGTAAAAAACAAAATTATCGAGTTTAGAACTCTCTTCCAGTTTTTTTTCTTCCATGTCACCTAAGATCTTTAAAAAGATAAATGCATCATCTGTCCTATCTTTAGTCTTTCTAAATCCTATTATTTTATTTTTTTATTCTCATCACTATCATTTTCTCAGCTTCTTTCACCTGCAGGTCTCCCTCTTTTATCTGAGTGTCATTATTACCTTGCAGAAATTTAAATAAAAATAACCAAACAAATTAAACAACAGGTCTAGTTTCTATCATCTACTCTGATAAAAAAAAAACAAACAAAAAAAACAAAAAAAAAAAAACTACTTTTAAGTAGGTAATCTAGTGTTTAAATAGTGAGCTGGTATTCTAATGGTTATTGAAGTTCTAGCATTCTGGGCTAATCTTTTTTACTCACATGAATCTAATTACGTCTCTAGACTTATGAAATCTGATAAAGTGGAAACCTAAAAATGTACGTTTTCCTACCCGGTTGGTTAATGAAGAACGGAAACCAACTAAAGGAGATGAATTTGGTAGATTATTTTAGGATATCAATCCCCGAGATTTAGAAAGTAAATGGAAACCCCAACGTTAATATACCGCATTCCTTAACCTAGATAGTAATATCTCAGATGATGCTTTATTTTTAAGCTTTTCGATGAATGAGGTAAGTTTTATTTATTTAAAGTTCACAGAGGTAGTTTCCCATTGCGTGTGTTCGGTGAGTCAGATTTGTCTTCCAATCTCATGATCGACAATGTATTATGTTGTCAGTATTTTTTTTCCAATTTCTTTCTTTCATTTTAAAGTAAAGTTTTGTAAAACTCTGTTTATATTTCTGAGAGGCGGTAGAGTAAATATGGTCCCCGCCTGTATCGTCATATTTACGTTGTACGCTTTGGCCTTCTTCTTTAGTGGTACATGTTGGAATTTCGAACAGAAACCTTTATTTATTTCATCAACCAGGTTAGATTGCTCTAGTTCTACTTTCCATGCCTTTTATGGTTACCTCAGTTTCATTTATTTCCCGTTAGTAACTCAACCCTCCAAGTTTTTGTTCAACTTTATCGTGCTCAGGTATTGAACTTACAAATCTTTGGTAAGTCACAGGTTAAGTTCAACCAACTCATTTATCCATTGAGCCATGTGTCATTGGGATGGGAAAAGCCGGAGTGTACAATGGCCGAAATGTTGTGAATATGACAATAAAGATGAGGACCACAGCCCGAACGTTGTAAATAGTGCAAATAGATTTGTAAATCAATTGTCTTTTTTTTCTTCAAAATGCTCGAAATCCTGAAACATAACAATTCGTTATATTAAACCTGAAGATAAGTATCAGGGTCTCGTGAGAAAAATGATGATTACTCAAGAATCCCCATCGGACGATAGACATCCCATTAAGATCAGTATATCTCTACTTATAAAATATGTATGAGAAATTTTCTTTCTCCGATAGAGTTTCTTGTTTTTAGTTTTGATTTTCAATGCAGCCATTTTATCATTTATTCATATGACTAAAATTCTTTTCTAAATAATGGTCCGCCTCATATTTTAATTTTGTTGTTCCACATTTTCTCTGATAACATATATTCTTTGATTTCTGTGAGAGAACCTAAATATTATATCTAAGAGTTTCCATCGCATCATTTTGAAAATGTGTCGCGCACACACACACGCGCGCACACACAGAAAGGTTCCTAAAAGCGAACTTTTATTGTTACTAATTTTTCTGTAGTTGGTTACAATAAAATGCATTGGTAGCATTGCTGTGGTATTGCCAAGTTTCTTAGTGGCAATAATGTATCATGGAAACCGTGTGTCAACTAGTGTTTGTTTTGTGTTTCTTAAGTTCTTTAAGGAAAACATTGCGAATGCATGAGATCACGTTCGCTGTCGTTAGGAAGGGTTTTTTTTGTTACTGCTAATTTGTATCTAAATGGATATTCACTATTTTAAGTGAAGGGGCGCGAGTTGTTACATGTGGGTTTGTATAATAAATTGATGAATATAATGTTATTGGGTTTTCCAAGGCCGTTTAGGAATGGGATTTGTTTAGTCGTGGTGAACAGATATGAATGTAATTTTTTACTTTTATTTATTTTTGGTTAAAATGAAACTGTAGTTTACACAAATGTCTTAATTACCTTAACAAAAAAGGTTTAAAAATAATAGTTTCCCTTATTTAAGAAAAAAAAAGAAACCAACCCTGAATCGTATCAATTATTAACACACCAAGTACTCACCGTATTTGGAAATTAAGACTATATACCTTTCTAAAATTATGGTAACACTTTTTGTATAGAGATGTATTAATAACATTTCATTTTGAAATGTTTATTGCATGATTCGGCAGTCCAATTTAGGATCATTTCTCAATAGTCATATTTCTGTTCATGTTTCAAATATTACAGGGTGATTAAAAATATAAACGTTTCTCTGGGAATGTTTAAATTAGAAAATCGAACATAGAGTGTGATAAACAGCAGTCTACGTGTGTTAACGATACCTGTCAACATATTCTTGAGATTGTGAATAGGTCATTCAATTCCTATTATAATTGGGGTTCTCCATTTTTTCGTTAGTTGGCACGACCGTTACGTCCTGACAATAGCTCATAAATAATGAATTATTCGTTTTGATAGCATGTAAGGAGGGGAAAACTCACTACATGGTTTCAGTGAGAAACTAAACAATAGAAAAAAAGAAAGAAAGAAGGAAAGTATAAAACTGTCCACTGGTTCTGTGAAATTAAAAAAATATTTTCAATTGCAAATCTTTTCATTTGATCCTCTTTATTTCTTAAAAAAAACGACCAGCCTTCATATTTATGATTGTTTATTAAGATATTTTGTTAAAGCTGTTAAACTCAAATATTTAACGATGCGATGTATGTATTTCTACAGATATTTTACTGTCGTATATCTCGCCATGAGTTTACATAGCTATGAATATAAGAATTAGAATTTATGTGAATATTAAAATAGGAAAATCTTGAAATTTCAACGGGTTATTATTAGTAAATTTTAATATTTGTAATCATTAAATAAATAAAAGTCAAAATGATTGAGCTTCTGAAAAGTTCTGTTTCAAAATGTTCAACAAGATAACATGCTTCATAACTCCTTTGAAATTACTAGATCCTATAATTATGCTCTTCAGATCAAACCCAATTCACAACATTATAAAAATATTTAATTATATTATTATCAGATCTCATATTATACCCTTCTAATCAAACTTTATGTTTAGTGTTTATTCGGCAGTTTAAATATGACATCTGTCCTTTATTGTAATTTCAAAACTTTTATCCAATATCTGGCCGGAATGAGCTTTTGAGACGAAACTCTGAAGTCGGCCAGATAGATCGGCAACTAAAGTTTTGTTGAAGACTAGAGGAACAGCGGAAAGCAACGTATAAAGTACCTGACAAGTATGTGTTAATGGTTGGTAGTACGATGATTAACATATATAGCAAAAGGACAAACTATAATTTACTTTACTTTGAAAAAGTCCAGAAATTGCGGAGTGCAATTATTGCCCAGATCCTGAATGAGCACAGAACTTAAAAGACGTTATCTAAGAGCATTTTGGCGGCAGTTTTCCAGACATGAAAAATATGTTGTTATCGTAATTTTCACGTATATAGTAACTGTAATATTATTATTTTTATTATTATTATTATTTTAGTAGTAGTAGTAGTAGTAGTAGTAGTAGTATTTGTAGAAGTAGTAGTAGTAACAATTTTGTGAACGACGGCCTATACGAAAAGACATCATGTATGGTGAGCTGGTCTCGGATCAACATCCAGTAGGATGTCCCACACTAAGTTTTGAGGACGTTAGCAAGAGAAACTTGAAACACACAGGCATCAACTCTGGTAGCTGGGGAAAGCTAGCACACGTTCGCAGTGGCTGGCTCCCCGCTGTTCATTTGAGGAGTCACAAAGCCTGGAAACTGCGAAAAGGCATGTTGGGGATAAGAAAAGAACGAAGGTAGAAGAGAGTGCAGTGTCAGACCTCCATTCCACATTCCAGCTTCACCCCTGCGGAAGTAAGTGTCATGTATGGACTGGTCTGTTACGTCACTCAAAACGTTGCTCACAAAAGGACAATGCTTACTAACATTTCAATGAAAATACCTTTGTTGGAAGATCTAAATAACCATAGTATAAAGGAAGGTAATCTTTCGTAACGTATCCTGCTTATTCTGTTTTCGGTCTGAGAATGGAAACAAATCACTTTATAATCCAAAATATATATATATATATATATATATATATATATATATATATATATATATATATATATATATATATATTCATTTCTGTAGTTCACTTCTACCAGGAAGCAGAAATATTTTTCTCCTGATGATGACCATGTTGTTACGAAACTAGTCGAGGAATCTGAATGAAATAATAATAATAAAATCGACAGAATATTAATCTACAATCCAGTGTGTCTGAAGATTTTAATTTTTTAATATTTTTATTGTTATATATATATATATATATATATATATATATATACACTGCGTGCCAAATTATTATCAAGATAACTTTTTTGATAATATTTAAAAAAAACCGTCCAATCAATTCACACAAAGTTTTCACACTATATCGGCAACACTGACCTGCGCAATCACTGAAATTTTCGACCTGATCTACGGAATGTAAACAAACTGGTGCCATATTTGTTATCAGCACGGTGATTTGACCGTGCCAAATTATTAGAAAAGTGTAAGAATTTAGTGAAAAGATGGGCCGTAAAAGCATTTTAAGTAATGCTGAAAAGAAAACTATCACCTCAGAACTCTCAAAAGGAAAATCTACCCTAGAAATTTCTAAAATGATTGGGAGGTGTCATCAAACAGTGAAAAAGTTCACCGCCGACCCTACACAAGTACGCAAAAGGGAAAATAAAGGCAAGCCGAGGGTTATTTAACGTCGTCTCATGTCACTACTTAAACGAGAGGCCACGAATAACCCTGGACTTACCAGTCAAGAGCTTTTCAGTCGTATTGGGGATCCTACTGTGTCGAAAAGTACTCGGTGTCGGTATCTGAGGGAAATAGCAACAACAGTCAAACCTGTATCGAAGCCTCCATTGACGAGAAATCACATTCAAAATCGATTGAAATGGGCCGATGACAATATGAAGATTGACTTCCCTAAAGTTTTGTTCACAGACGAAACTCGAGCAACACTTGATGAGCCAGATAGTTGGTGCAAAGGCTGGGTAATTAACGGACAGTATCGCCATCAGCGTTTAAGACGCCAACAAGGCGGTGGAGGCATAATGATCTGGGGTGGTATTATTGGAAAAAAATTAGTGGGACCATGGAGAGTACCCGATGGCGTCGAAATGACTGCTGATGCATACATAGCGTTTATGAAGGAGCATCTTGAACCGTGGATGAAAAGGCAAAGAGTTGCCTTCAGAAGGGCCATTGTTTTTATGCAGGATAATGCTCCCTCACATGCTGCTCACAAGACTACTGAATATTTGAAACAGTTAGGCTTCGATGGACCTCGAAAAATGAAGTGGCCAGCAAATTCTTCGGATTTGAACCCAATCGAAAATCTTTGGAGCATCATGAAGCGAAGACTGTACGCTAACGGACGACAATCCAGGAGCAACGCTGAGTTGTGGGAAGCAATTCTTGACATATCTCGCGGCATTACAGCAGATGACATGCTACAATTATCAAATTCTATGGATCGTCAACTTCTTCAAGTAATTTCAAAACAGGGAAAGCACATTCCCTATTAATTTGTTTAAAACTGTGCCTTTGTTTGTATCTGTTTTTATTTGTTTGATTATCTTATTTATTAGCTTCTTTTGACCATAAACATTCACGTGCAACATTAATAAACGTTTTGTTTGCTCAATTAGGGGAATTTTACTAAACCTTTCTAATAATTTGGCACGGTCAAATCAGGGTGCTGATAACAAATATGGCGCCAGTTTGTTTACATTGCGCAGATCAGTACGAAAATTCAAGTGACCGCGCAGGTCAGTGTTGCCAACATTGTGTGAAAATTTTGTGTTAATTGATTGGACGGTTTTTGAAATATTATAAAAAAAGTTATCTCGATAATAATTTGAAACGCAGTGTATATATATATATATATATATATATATATATATATATATATAATTTAATAAGAAACATATTTTTATTAACATATTTCTAGATTGAAATCTTATCATATTTCTATTTAGAAGTATGAAGCGTTTTTTTTCTCTAGTGCAATCAGCTATGTTATGGTTTCTTAGCCACATTCAAAATGAATCGTTACAGTCCCAAAGATCCAATGGAAGGCCTACTAAATTTTCACTGGGCACACACACGAGCGTACCTTAACTAAAATCCTCTGAAGACCATTGCTTATTATCATATGATTATTTGCGGATAATCGAAAAACGGCTTGCTGAAATTTCAGAATTTTTGGAAGCGAACCGATAGGATGCAACCACTGGACTTTTGCTTTTCTCATAAAGATGCTCTCATAAAATAGTTAAAATTTATTTAAAACCTGTCCGTCAACGACAAACACACGCGCGTACACAACTATATATATATATATATATATATATATATATATATATATATATATATATATGTAAAGACAATAGGAAAACTGTATTATTGGCCGACGCGTTTCGTCCAATGTGGACTTTTCAAGGGAAAAGCGAAATGAATTTATGAAACAAACTATTAACAAAAAAATGACAAAAAAACAAATTGTCCTTGGCAACTGGAAGAATTTCGAGAACCCTATTGTAATCATATTGACAACTGAAAATTATGTCACTTATTATTGTGGAAATATTGTTTTTATTTCTGTGTTGACGAATTCATCCTTTTTCCTTTGATTTCTTGATACAGAAACACTGGAAAAAAAGCAGAAAATTTAAAAGAAAAAAGCATCCATGAGCACAAAAGAGACTTAACAAAAACAACATAATTAATGCACTAGTCGTACATAGAAATAAATTCAACCGCCAGTTAGATCTTAAAAGTGCTGCACTCATAAAAAAAGAAAATAACTCACTCAGAAGGAATAACCTCGAGAGTGCCGCCATTGAATATTATCCAAATATTAATCTACGCCCAGGCTTTTTCCCTATATCAACTTTCCTAACTGAATTTGACACTGTAAAATGTCCACGTTAAAATATAGTTAATGCATTTTTGTAAAAAATCCACATATAACAGTTATATATCCATTATTTTATTATAGATAATGGCACATGTAATACTGATTTAATTCCTTGATTTTTTAATATTAAAATTGCCATGCATTAAGACTTATTGAATAAAATCAGAATTGTATTTTAAGTTCAAAATTATATAAAAATAATTTAATCATACCAAAGGCTCTTTTAAAATAATTCTAAAGTATATATAAAAATAAGTTTTAAAAAAGCGAAAATTAACGTATTGTTTGAGATATACATATCTCTCAGTAGACTTAACTTAAATGCATGCTCTTAACCGGATGTATGTTGTCGAGTCGTAATATGTCAGATCTCTAAGACATATATGAATACCATACCCCCATAACACCTAACCTATATTTTTAACTTTTCTGATTTAGCTTTGAGATTTCTTTTGATGAGTTAAATGAGACATACCTATAAGATTTTAAAATCTGAATCCCGTTCTCCATCTTTAATAAGCTAACGTATTGTTTTCTATTTACAAATGTAAAGCATTTTCATGAAAAAGTTACCGAACGATAAAAATTTTAAGTTTCGAAACAGAATTTTCCGCGTCGCAATGTAAAAATATTTTGAATAAAAATAAAATTATTATAATATATATATATATATATATATATATATATATATATATATATATATATATATAAAGAAAAGAACAGTAAGATATATAATCCGGTGTTCTTATAGATATTTTTATTTTTACAAAATAGTTCTCAATGTAAATTTACAGAGCATTAATATTATAAATTAATTGATTTAAAATATGTTTTTCATTTTACATTTCTAACCATGTTTCAAAAATATTTTTTTGAAACATGGTTAGAACTGTGTAGCGGAAAAATATTTTAAATTTTAAATATATATATATATATATATATATATATATATATATATATATATATATATATATATCCATCAACTTCAATGATTTGGTAAGCTAAAAATCGCAAGATAAAACAACAGCTAAGAAATTCATATAAAAGCTGTTGAAAAAGTTATAACTTAAGAGACAAATATTCAGTTGCTATGGGACCAAATATTCTAATCGAATGTCGGAAAGAACAGGATGCATCTAATCAATATTAGCGTATTCTGATCGATAATCTCAACAAATTCATATACAAATATCTATTGATGCCACTAGTGTTGTCTTGATGTTAGAAATACATGATTTCATTGAATGTGTTGAATAGTGGATCAATTATTTTCTGTTCTAGATTTAAAGGTCCGAATGTCTCAGAATTACTTCTTAGACCCTATCAGCTGAATATGAATCTTAAGCAATATTTTAAATACATGTCACCTTAATTATATATTCACTTTCCATGTTATATTTCATCTAGCGACTTGCGCACAACAAAAAAATGTGCCCACCGGCAGGATTTAAACCTACGTTGTGATTTGCAGGGTTAAAAAAAAACAAAAACGTCCGATCAGCCTTGTTTTAACTGCTCGTCTACGGAGATCTTCGCAGTCAGGAAAGGATGTATTTGCCTAAATGAACATTTACTCTTTAAGGAAAATATATCCTTGCCTGTCTGTGAATCTTTCCGACGCCGGATAAAACAGCTTAAAGTTGATTAAATACGGCTATCCGAAAGAAATATCGTTTGAAATAAAAGAAATATGTAGGAGTAAAGAGACAATTTATTCTTTAAACACACACACACACACACACACACACACACACACATATATATATATATATATATATATATATATATATATATATATATATATATATATATATATATTATATAAGTAGGCCAGGTTAATGAGATTTGTAGGATAAAAAGCCAACAAACTGACACCAATATTCTCAATAAGAAATTTATTACATATTAGCCGTTTGACTCAAACGAAACACGAAGAAATAAAATTCTTAAGTCGGAATTTTCGATCACGCCTGTGTATTTTTCAACCATGAGAATAATAAATAAAGTGATACTTATTCTTTCGAGGAATATTGTTAGTTCGAGGTTTCCATGTGGAAATTATCTCACTTAATGATCGAATTATTTTGAAAAATAAATTTCAACTCCGATCTCCGTCTCACCTGTGTGTGTGTGTGTGTGTGTGTGTGTGTGTGTGTGTGTGTATATTTATAATTATTTTTTAAATACGATTCCTTCGCGACATAGAAATTACTATGATTCGAAATTTGACTTAAATCCGAAAATTTACCTCCAATATTAAACTTAAAATCTAGAGGGCAGTTTCATTCTCAAGCGATGTTTAAAATAACTAACTGAATAAATGTTTCACTCATGTATAGGTTGGAAATGGGGGTCAAATATGTTTTTTTTTCTTTCGTTATCAATTGGTCACTTCTGTGATGAAAGTATGAATGTTTATTATATGTCAAATTTTTTGGGAGTCATGTAAGCTTCGGTTGGTGGATTTTTGTCTGGCTACAATGGCCTTTTTTCCCAAACCACTGTTGTTTTTTATTACTATTTGTTAAATCGTACTTACTGGTGTTAGAGATACAATCTTTTTGGTGTTAATTTAATTCCTCCTTTCTACATAAACTGGCTAGCTTATGATTGTGTGTAAACTCATGAAATTCTTTGTTTTGAATGGCCACTATTCACCTTGAATTTATTTAGAAACTCAAACTTAATTCTGTGTGTGTGTGTGTGTGTGCGCGCATGTTTATATTATTTTTTTAAAATAATTTCACCCCTACCTCGCTCCAGACCTAGTATAGTGTTTAAATTATATTTTCATGTTGTCTAATCTCTAAGGTATATTTTCACTTTCTTAATCAAATATTTTCTAAGAGTTAGCGAACAATTTGGAAAAGATTTGAGAAAAAATCCTTCATATGTTTTAATTCAACAAAGAATAGACTGTTCTTAATTTTACAAAGTTTAAAAGAAAAAGAAAAAAAATAATCCAACATACAGTGATCACCTCCGCTCGTCACTGGCATTCAATTAAAAAGAATTAAACAATAATTCATAAAAATCATCTTTCTTTATTTTTAAAGAAGTTTGATATTTTTGCAAGTCCCAGATATAAAATGATAATTTCGTGACAGTAGAAGAATTCAGAGATTGTAGCCCGAGTGACGAGACATTTCGTCTCGGATATTATTTCGATGAAGAGGTGACGAGATATTGTTTTTAAGAGAGCTGGAAGTGAGCAATAAGGAAAAACATATTAAAAATGAGCTCGACTTGACATTGAAATAGCGTGATATCTTGCAAATATGTTGTGTCTTAGACCTTGCCACAAAAATTCAAATTTAAAACTATCTTTCTTTAACTAATGAATTAGTTTCAATATTTCCAAGGAAGCACGCTATCTGCTTCTTTATTCAACTCTAGTATTATTTTCAATTCTGTTCTATGTTTTCCGTTTATCCATTTTTTTCCTACATTTCAGATAAATATAACCTTTATTCCAGTCACCTATCGATTTATCGAGCAGATCTACAATAAATTATTCGATAATGTAATCTTTTAGAAATGTAGTTAATTATAATTTTATCACTAACCAAGGTGTTTAAAGATTCCATGAGTAATACAAACTGTATTATTAGCCGACGCATTTCTTCCAATGTGGATTTTTCAAGACAATAACGAAATGAATTTATTAAAACAAAGTAACTATTAACAACAAAACTAAACGTCCTTAGCAACTAGAAAAAACGCTATTGTATTCATAATTTCAACTGACAATTAACTCAAGTACTATCAAGTGTGGAAATATTGTTTTTATTGTTGTGATAAGAATTGTGTTATATGTTCAAAATTATATAAAAATGATTTAATCATATCAGTGGCCCCAGATATTACTAAAATATATGTAAAAACAATACGTTATTTCATAATGTAATCTTTTAGAAATGTAGTTAGTTATAATTTGATCACAAACCGAAGTGTTTTAAACATTCTGAGCAATCTTCCACGTCAGCCAGTCACCCCTGCGTGGGTAAATAAACTATTACCTGTAAGTGAATATATGACAAGCATTCATTGGTTAATCACCTTCAATCTAGCTCGCTGATTGGCCAATTCCGACCAAGCAAACCGCCTGCACGCGACAAATCTGTTTTCCCGCTCAATATGCTCGGAGCCTCCCACGTGATACCACGAAATTATAAAAACAAAACACGTGTAAACTCTCTCTCTCTCTCTCTCTCTCTCTCTCGCGTCTCATTCCTAGCGCATTGGCCCGATGTTGCCCGTGCTTGATTAAAAAATCGTATGACTCATACAGCAATCGCTATCACTTGACTTAAAATATTTTTGCCCTTCCTTGCCTTTAAAGGAGTGCCCTTTGCCGTGCTGATGTTGCTAAATTCCTTACTTCTTGCCTATCTCACACTGCGAATTTTTTCTAAGCCCTGTAACTAAACATTAAATCTGTTACGAAAAAAAGAACTAAACAAAATGAACACAAAACGATCAGCTTTAAAAAAGGACTCGTAACAGGAAAAACCGAATGAAAAAAGAATGTTAACGACAGATACTTTTCACACTCAACCCACTTCTGCGGAATCAGAATCAACGTTGAGTTTAAGCAAGCGAATTAGCCAATGGAGTAAAGTGCCATGCAGATTTAAATATTTCCCACTTGTGACGAATACAGCTAACGAATTTTTTTGCATGCTAGCATGCTAGTTGACATTCGTGACAGTAGGCTGTTGGCTCTCACGCTAGCCAATAGCATCTTCCTGCCTATTCGTGGCATCCAGCTATTGGCTCTCAATCTGGCCAGTAGAAAATGGCCGCAAACTACATGAAAACTGCCGTAGAAGCATGAAAAAATCAATTATGTCCACTATCGATGGGAGTTGGCAAATGCAACGTCGGTCTTGGCCTTCCCGCTAACTTGGAGCATGTGCATGTAAATTTTGGTGCAAATCCATCGAAAATTGCGGCCATGCATTCGTTACACACACACACACACACACACACACCCTGCCTTTATTATATATATATATATATATATATATATATATATATATATATATATATATATATATATATGCAACTATTATTCATGACAACAGACATTTTGTGTTTTATTAATGTCACTGATCAACTTTTCCAATGTACGAATAATCCTTCCCAAATAAGGAGGGAAATCGATCAGAATTTTTCAGAAGAACATTTCGGAAAAAAAATACAAAAAATATAATTCAAGTGTTTGACTTTCTTACAGTCAACGACAAAATTATTCGTACACCCATCAATTTTGAAAATTTTTTAACCATTTCTCAGAATCAGATGCATGTGGGCAATTGCCATAAAATATTTATTAGAAAAGATACAGGGAAGGCACAGTGTGGCGGTGAGAAAGTAAGTGAAGTCCATGACAGAAGCGATGACATTAAGGATCCTTCTTTTGGACTTTGTCAAGAATCTGGAGATATATAGCAGGGGTGCCAGACCAGATGTGACAGTAATATTTATTAAATGGATTTAAAAACTCTTAAAATGGATTCTGTCGAAAATTAAGTGACTGGGACGACACAGTGAGTGAAATTTCCTTTCAGTGGAAAGTGAGTGACCCAGAAGGCATAATGAGTTATTTTCCAGGATGTTAATTTTAGCGATATTGATCGAAGGCCAAAATGATACTTTAAGATCCCTAAAATACAGTATTTGGGGGGAGGTATATGTTATTTGAGAAACACAGACACACACACACACACACACACACACACACACACACATATATATATATATATATATATATATATATATATATATATATATATATATATTACACAAAAATCAAAATTGCCTCACATGGCTATAGTCTGTTCCAAGCTGCTCCGAAAATAGCTGTCTTTAGGCCCTAAGTGTCTCTCTCGATTTTTTTTAAAAATTTATTTTCGATATCAGTCGTTGTGCCTGCATAGGATAGCACCCCATAGTAGGAACGGAAATATATTTACAGAAAAACGGAGGGCTCTAGCGATAAATAAACAGATCACTTCCCCGTAATGAGATACCTTACACCCTCGCCAAGTCAGCGAAACAAGCTCTATATTAAAAACAAGACGTCTCTCAGTGGAGGACTGACATCAAAAATAAATTCAAAACCCCAATTCGAGACAGACACTTTAGGGCGGAATCAGCTGGTGTCGGACCGGCTTGAAATAGGCTACACCAATGTTAGTTAATTTTGTTTTTTACTCTAAAAAAATATATATGTTCTCATATAATAAACACAGTGAGCTCTCTGTGGATTAGTTTTAATGTTTCATATTAGGAGGATCCTTCTGGATTACATACCAACGGATCTATTATCTGTAATATATATATATATATATATATATATATATATATATATATATATATATATATATATATATATATATATATATATATATATATATATATATTTATCTTTATCACCTGTATATATATATATATATATATATATATATATATTTATCATATATATATATACAATATTGGGAAAATGACAAAGTGGAAAAAAAGGATTTCATCGAACTAAATTTATTACTTGGTGCAACTACACACGAACTAGGATGCTCGGAATCTTAAATTGTTAATTTAAAAAAAATATATTTTAAATTATCAACATCCCTCACACGTGTTCATGCGTAGGCACAATAACATGACCCAACGGACGAAGCGCGTCACACGAATTTTTTTCCATCTATGTTGTCACACATTTGCACCTTATATATCGAGATTGATTGAAATTTGAATTCGGCTGCCCGATTTCTCACTCCAAGACTCTATCCATCACACCTGTCACATATTCGTACATATATACTTAATTCCCCAGACTGCAAACATCTTGATTTTTATGTGTGGTGCACAGTTGAGCGAGATACCAACAAAAATCCTTGTAACATCAAAGATGAACTGAAGGCAAGAATTATGGCAGCATTCACCAATTTCAGACCGCCCAAAAAAGTTGCAGAATATTCTGAAGTGGTCTGGAGGCCGTGACTGAAGCCAAATGACGATTTTATTGAAGAAACTTATTCTTTATTGTTTCAAGATATTTTTGTGAATTTTGGTAAAGATATTTATTAAAATGAGATACCAGCATTATTTTTATGGATACAAATTATTTGAGTAAATTCTCTGTTTTAATTAAACAGTATTAACTACATTTACCGCCTGAATGTTCGAAAATCACTTGTATATATAAAAACAAAGTATAAACAGAAAATATATTAAAATGTGTATCAGATTTAATCCACTTCATATAATATGTTGTCATTGTTAACGTTAGGTGACGTTTTGGGGCAAAAATGATACATAGAGAAAGATCGTCGAAGATGTGTGTTTATAAGCAGTAATTTTGACTTTGCTAACCGGTAAAATTTGTGGCTGAATCGGTAACAGTACGCCAGATTATATGACTGTTTCCGTATTTTTCTACAGGTTCGATTCCTGTTGGAGAAGGCATATTTTCTACGAATTTTTTAGAAAATTCAGGCCGGTAAATACAATTAATACTCCTTAATCAAAACAGCGTTGATTCAAATAAGTTGTATCCGCAAAATAACGTATAAGCAGAATATATATGTCTATATTTCTGAGATGATGGTATTATGATTATTTACATTATTCGGAGTGTTCTCCTCATATTCATTGGCATATTCAGAACGTTTCGGACGTTGTACACTCCAGCCTTCTTCAGGTGATTGGAACTAGAAAATGCTACCTAAACTAAAGCTTTCGTTTCGTAATTCCAATCACACGAAGAAGACCGGAGCGTACAACGGCAGAAACGTTGTGAATATGGCAACAAAGATGAGGATAACACTCCGAATAATGTAAATAATATATATATATATATATATATATATATATATATATATGTATGAATTGAACATTGAAGTCAACACTCAGAGGCTACAGGCTGTTTCATGCTGGACGCAATCGTCATATCGGCCTTTCGATATTGTCTGATGTATTTTCTAGTTCCATTCACCATGTTTTAAGTATAATTATATCAATTAATATAGCCTAGTTTTATTGCGAATAGCCAACTGTGATTTTTATGATTTTAGATGTCTTCAATCGTTTTCTTTGTTGCTGCGATGAAAAATTTGACTTGACCATGAATTATTATTCATAATCACATTCTGCCAATAATAAATTGATTGTGTTTAGATCAAACGCTGTATGCCCCGAAAGAAATGATTGCTATTTATTTCCTCGGAGCACAATAAAACCTTAGGGCCATGACAGTCTCCAGTTACAAAACGGTCAATCAAATCTTGCTGAAAGCAATGATTCTCGTTTGATCACCGAAGATAAGCAATATCTAACCCGGTCAGTATTTAGATTGGGGACCGCATGGAAACCTCAGCTACGATAGTACCTCTGGTACTATAAGCAATCCCCTACATTTCGAAATATATTTCCGTTTTAAATAGCCAAAAATAAGGGCGATAACTGTAAAAGAAAACGAATAAAAAATGAAATCAAAGCAAATCCTCGTCTCAATAAAAAATTACTCGTTACTTTGAATAAGAACTGCTTATACCCCTACTAAGAATGTGATTATCCTCACAAATCTTTACAGCAATTGCTAAAACGTACCACATAATACATATTACTGTGTTCACATGCATTGTAAGGTTGCTGGATATTTTAGATAAACAAGAAATCATGAAACGATTTTTCGTTATAGGCATTTTTCACATGGGCATTTTCATTTCATGAATGATTTTCTTAAGTTGTCTATAAACTTTTTTTAATCGTTTCATCCCCAAGCAAGGAGACAATGCCCCTAAGCCCGCAGAGGGTTACAAAGAAGGGAAAGTTAAAGAGTATGAGAAAACTAAGAATGGCAAGACTATATACTCTGATGATTGCGATTGACGTTGCATTTAAATTTTTGAAGATTGAAGTTATCGGGGAAGCCTATCGGGATGGAGTGTCGTAGATGGGAAGGGCAAGAAAACAAACTGTTTAAGTAGAAATGGCGATTGCATCAACCGTAAAACGGTGAGACCTAATTGACAATCTAGTAGCACGCTTAAATTCATGTGGTCGGGGCAACAAGGGAAAAAAGCTCATCAGAACAGTTGCCATGAAAATATTTGTCGAAAAGACAGAGGAAAGCCAGAACACGTCGGCAAGATTGAAGTCGACATCCTTAGTGACGATCGATTAGATTACAGACACCTTCTTTGGATTTTGTCAAGAATTACATGATGTCGGACCGGAGCACAAAACCGGATATGGCAACAGTATTGTATGTAGGGACGAATGGTAAATATTTAAATGTGCATGATGGATTCTGAGGAGAAAAAATAGTCTGGAACGACACAGTGATCCAACTATCCTTAGCGCAGACGTAGCAATTAATTCGATATAGACACTCTACTATGTCAATGAAAAACGTGAGGCTTAGAAGGCATAGAGTGTTGCTCACTTGGAGTTTAGCAATTGTTAATTGCTGGTGCTTCCAGGTCCATCCTGACCCGGGGTGGTAGCATCTGTTAGGGTCCCTGCTATTGGCAAATAGTTAACCCCGAAACTGGGGTAAAATGTGTTTTAATACCAGGAATACTTTGTAAAAAAAAAATCAGCAATAAATTTTTGAAGAAAAAAACTATTACCAGCAATACATTTTTGAAAAAAAAATATCCCCAACAATACGTTTTTAGAAAAATATTATTAGCAATACATTTTTGAGGAAAATATATTACCAGCAATATACTTTTTGAAAAAAAATATTACCAGCAATACATTTTTTGAAAAAAAAAAATATTACCAGAAATAGCTTTTTGACAAAACGAAATATTACCAGCAATAAAAATATTGTCAGCATTAAATAACCCATTGAGGTTGATATGCCGTAAAAGACTATATCAAACCAAACCCAAACCTAATAAAAAGAATACGGTGTTGATAGCAAGCATAAAAAACATTAAAAGAACCTATACAAAAGAGAGTAAAGGAAAATGCGAAGAAAGAATAAATGATGACTCTAATAAGAAAGTATGGTTTTCAGCAAAGCAACAGCCAATGATGTGAATTCCAAATTGGAGTCCTCCAAATTAAGCAGGTACAAACATTTTAATATTTGGGAAGAGTTTTAACCGTGGACAGAAAATGCGACCCCGAAATCGTAATGTCCGCTCGGACAGTAAAATAAGTTTTTCAAATGCTAAGCAACTATAAAAGAAGCAGAAAATTCCGTTCGGAACAAAGTGAATAGTACGTAAGTATTATGTAATATCAGTCCTCCAATATTACAGTGAAATCTGGACAATCTTCTCATAGATGAAGAGACTTGATGCAATAGTAATATGGTTTTACAGCAGGCTTCTTCGAATAACATGGCCTGTACATGTGAGCAGCGAAAAAAATTTAGAAAAAATGGACAGTAATACGTAGTATCAGAAAGAGGCAGTTGATGTTCCTAAGGTATATAATGAGGAAAGAAGGCTTAGAAAATATGACACTCACAGGACATACAGGAGGAAAAAGTGACATAGGAAAACAACACATAACCTACCTATCTACCTGGATGACAGAACAGATTCGGAGAGATAGCAAATTCGGATTTTTACTAAAAGCTAAAAAGGAGAGGATACTGAATGGTTACGGTATGTAAATGAAAAATATGAGGATATGATTTTATATAAAAAGACGTCAGAAAACCGGCTGATACTTTATGGCCGTTACCCAGGGATTTTCGCTAAGCAGACAGGGAAATTAATTCTAGTGACACACATATCTATTTAACTTTTAATTAAATTTGGTGTGCCCGATCGTTTGCGTGTGAGATATGTAAGGATTAATTTAATGAAAGAATTAAATATTTCTCCAAAAACTTTCAGAAGCTTTAAATATAATTATATTTATTACTGAATAATTTCACAAAATTTCAATAAAATCTTTAACTTCCTTGATATTTTAGTGTTTATAAAGTCAACGTTGGTTTTCTCTAAATTTATGGCATCCTTACTCAATGCCGGTTATCCAGACGGAGTAGGCCAATTTCTCATTTCAATTTGGATGTCTATGTTTGTTTACGTTTGCTTATGTATACATTAAATGGCAGAAGCCCAAATAAATGACTCACGTACATCACATACAAGCGTACATGGACACTTCGACGTGGTGTAATGATGAGCAAGCACGTTAACTCAATTACGACTGAGTAGTGAGTTAGACCCTCACTCGGTGCCCCATAATTTCGGCCGTGTACCACATCTAACGTACACTTAGAAAACCATCATATATGCATACTTACATGGCTGGCCACTCTGCTGTTCTACTATGGAGAGGCTTGCCAATCCAAGCTTACGAGGCCCAGAGCTCCGATTTCTTTTGGTACAATAAATATTATTATTATCATTATCATCATTATTATTATTATTATTATTATTATTATTTAAAGAGGATATATTGTAGATGGATATATTATTATTATTATTGTCATCATCATCATCATTCGATTTCTGCTATGGACACACTACCTACCAAGTCTGCGGAAAGACCTAAGGCAGGTCGTGGTGTGTTGTTATGGCCACATTTCATGTTTTTTTTTTTTTTTTTTTATCTCCGATGAAGTTGCTAGCGTTACATAGACAAAGTTCTCCTTAGTGTGTGTGCTGTACTTAATAAGACAATTTTCTGTATGTCTCTTAAGCTGGGGTTTCAGGGATTCTTTCAATGTGTTGTTTTGTTCCATTTTTTTATAATTCCAAGTGCACCTATTACCACTGGTATTATTCTTGTTTTCAATTTCCACATTTTTTCTATTTCAATTTCCAGGTCTTTGTATTTTGATAGTTTTTCAAATTCTTGGTTGCTATGTTACAATCCGCTGGACAAGCCATATCAATTAGTAGGCAAGTTTTTTTCTTTCTGGTTTTTGACAATAATGTCCGGCCTATTTGCTTCAATTTTTCTGTCTGTGTGGATGGTATAATCCCATAGAATGGTGACATCTTCTATTTCTGTAACCGGCGCTGGCCGATGTTCATACCAGTGTTTGCTTACATTATTATTATTATTATTATTATTATTATTATTATTATTATTATTATTATTATTCATTCGATTTCTGGTGTGTACGCATTTCTTTCCGGGTCCAGTTGGAAAAAACCCCCCCCAAAAAAAACCAAAAAAAAAACATATTATACATAGATAAAGCGCTTCGTAAGGTTTGGGCTGTACTCGTGGGGGAAAAGTTTTTGTATTTCATTTATTATTATTATTATTATTGTGTTTGTGTGTGTGTGTGTGTGTGTGTGTGTGTGTGTGTGTGTGTGTGTGTGTGTGTGTGTGTGTGTGTGTTATCAGCTTGCCAGAGAGTATTTTTTTAAAAGTGCCTAATTGCCAAGACTGGGAGTAAAAGGGCGCTGACGGAGAGTGATCTATGGAAAATTGTGACGTTTCGTTTAGATTGAGAATGTTTTGTTGATTGCAGATGCAGATTCGCACAAAGTAAAATTTGTAGCTGATGTGTACAGGAATTTTATTCATATGATTTTCGGCATCCTTCTTTGTCAAACCCTATAATCCTGTCACAAAAGAGATAATTCTAGTTTTAAGTTTCCACATTTTTGTCGGTACTTATAGTTTAAACTTTTAAAAAATTCATTTTGAGAAACATTGGAAATCCTGTGAGCAAGTCATATCAATTAGTTGGCAGGTTCCTTTTTTGAAATTTTTTATGACTATGGTTGTAAGTTGATATTATTATTATTATTATTATTATTATTATTATTATTATTATTATTATTATTATATTTATTTCCCTTGAATTCTGGTGTGTACGCATTTCTTTCCGGGTCCCGCCCAGAGACCTAAGGTTAGAAATGGCATCATTTCCACTGTCCAATGTAAAAAGAAATCACATACACACATACACGCACATATTTTACATAGATATAGCTCTTCGTGGGGGTTGTACTTCAGTTTTTTGTATTTCTTATTTTTCTTCTTCTTCTTCTTCTTCTTCTTCTTCTTCTTCTATTATTATTATTATTATTATTATTATTATTATTTACTTTGATTTCTATTATTATAACAGAAATCAAAGTAAATAATAATAATAATAATAATAATAATAATAATAATAATAATAATAATAATATTTCCTTCTCGATCCCGACCAGAGACCTAAAATTGATTCATGACATTTTCCATTGATCATTTTTGTAAAAAAAAAAACAAAAAAAATGCCTAAGATTACACACATTTTACGTCAATAAAGCATTTGGTAATGTGTGATATATACTTGTGAGTACGATTGTCTGGGTTTCTTTAAGGCTTGGGAACCCCTTCAATGAATCTATTGGAAACTTTTCCTTATCAGTCCGAGGTTTACAACTACAACTGGTATTACTGATCTCCTCATGTGCCACATTTTTTTTTAAATTTCCATTTCAAGGTCCTTGCATTTTGACAGTAACGCATTCATCTACCACAATAAAACACTCTCAACATGCAAGTAAAATTGTTTCCCAAATACATAAGCTGAATAGACACAATGCGTTTGTACCGATGGAAATATCCATCGAGTTAAGTTCAATCAACCGAAAACAACAACTACATCTACTATTACTACTACTACTAAAATTATTATTATTATTTTCTTTGATTTCTGGCGTTTACACATTTCTTTCCGGGTCCCGCCCAGGGGCCTATGGTTAGAAATGGCGTCATGACACTTTCCACTGACAAAAAAAAAAAATTAAATTACATAGATAAAGCCCTTCGTAAGGTGTGTGCTGTACTTGCCAGAACAATTTTTAGTATCTCCTTGAGACATGGACTTCCAGGAATCCCTTCAATTAGTCTAGTGGAATATTTTCCAACCAGTCCTAGGGCTCCAACTACAACAGGGATTGTTGATGTTCCCATATGCCACATGTTCGAATTTCTATTTCAAGGTCATTGTACTTTGACAACTTTTTGAATACCTTCAAAGATACATTGCAGTCAGCAGGGACTGCCATATCAATAAGGCGGCACCGTTATTATTATTATTATTATTATTATTATTATTATTATTCCTCTCGGTATTAATATAGGCATCGCTAAAATAACTAATTTTAAATACTGCAATATCGTTATGCGTAATATTGCATATAGCTATTGTATTAATCCTAATATTACAGATGTCATAAATTTTGATTGAACATACCCCCCGTTATTCCTAATGCAGCCAATAAAACCGATGAAGCAGCCGTTCTGTCTCGCATTGGATACAGTCTTTGTATTGCTCCTGACGTGTACTAATCATTGATCTTGTGCTATTGATCACGTATTTGTTGGAGTCCCATTTTCGCCGATGCCATTTATATTCAAACCAAAACAAAGCATACATGATTGGGCACATTATAATAAATGTCCAAAGCAACCTATCTCTCATGTCGACATTCATCGTGTGAATATCGATTACCTTCACTTACCTTGACAAATGTACATGATTCTCGAATTTTCGTATAAAAACGTCAATAAATTTCTCGTCTCGTTAAAGACGGGCGCTTCCGAGAATTTCGAATTTTAACATCTTCCTCATAATGTTACCATTTGATCAAAAGGCATACCGATATACAATGAATATTATTAGTCTTATTATTATTTTAATTGTTATTTGATATCTCCGATTTATTTCCTCGGCCTCTCATCTATCTATCTATCTATCTATCTATCTATCTATCTCTCTTTCTCTCTCTCTCTCTCTCTCTCTCGATATATATATATATATATATATATATATATATATACATATATATATATATATGAAGAAATATAGTCTTAAGGTTTGCTATATTTATGGGATAAAGTGCTCGATATCAGAGATAGAGCGTGTGTAAATATAAAAGTGAACATAGAAGTCAACACTTAGAGGCCTATATATATATATATATATATATATATATATATATATATATATATATATATATATATATATGATGGACTCTCCAGTCGTTTTCAACGTATGTGTGTTTTCAGTTAAGTTCTTTATGTTTGCTTCTTATGACACAACAATTCTGCACAGGATTTGCAAACAAATCCCACACGAAGGACATACTGAAGGGTATTTATTTTCTTCTTCTTCTTCTTTTATATATATATATATATATATATATAAAAAGAAAGAACAGTAAGATATATAATCCGGTGTTCTTATAGGTATTTTTACTTTTACAAAATAGTGTTCAATGTAAATTTACAGAACATTAATATTATAAATTAATTGATTTAAAATATGTTTTTCGCTACACAGTTCTAACCATGTTTCAAAAAATGGAAGCTAAAAGCCCCGAATTTAATTTTGTGATTAAATTAAAGACATTAGTTCCATTTTATCCTCAAGCGAATTTTGGAGTAACTTTTAAAATTACTGAGTTTTAAATACACAGCTAAAACAAATAAAAATTGTTAAATAAAAAGTATTCTTAACTAAACAACCCCCTTACTACCCCCCAAAAAAAAACAATCTTTAAATATACGAAGAAAAAATTCCGTAAGAATTTTAGCCGTTAACAATATAATTTCATAAAAAAATCCAGATGACACACTTTTAACGGATGTTAGATTTCATTGAAAAATACATTCCTACCCACTACCAAAACGTAGCAATAACTGATACATCAAAATATAGACATATTGAACACGCAGACACCCCTGTCTAGAAAAATAGATTCATCTGTAACCCTGGAAACATGAATTTTTCACTGCCCATGCCTAAGAATATTTCCTCCAGGTTTTATTTTTAGTATTACTCACTTATTTCATTAGTATATATATATATATATATATATATATATATATAGTATTAGTACAAGGCCGGACCTATAACCATCTTAGACACTAACAACTACATTAAAGAAGCAGAATCACAACTTCAAAATAACAAATTCTATGTACCCTTACCTCTAGATCCAACTAGCACATTCAAAACAGAATTATTACTTCTCACTCAGAACCTGAACCACAACATAAAAATACCATAAAATCTCTTATTCCTGAGAACCCTAAAACAGCAGCATTCTACACTATCCCAAAACTACATAAACTCCCCAAAATCCTTTCAGAAAAACACCCTAACACTTTTTCATCCAACCCACATCAAATTACACAATCAAATAATGAAGAGAACATCTATGAAATTTCAAAATCCCTTAAAATCATGCCACCTGGTAGACCCATAATATCAGGCATTGGTACCCTCACAGAACTTATATCTTGGTACATAGACAATATCCTAAAACCTTTATTTCCCGAAATACCTAGTTATATTAGAGACACTACTGACTTTCTCAACAAATTACAAAACATTAACTTAGTCCACCATGATACAATCCTAGTAACGATGGATGTTTCGTTCCTTTACACGAATATTCCACATGTTGAAGGAGTATCAGCTTGCTATGAGTTCATTAGTAACAAAAAAATTACCTAACTACCAAATTACAGATATATGCCAATTAATAAATTTCATCTTAACACATAATAATTTTAAATTCAACAACAAACACTATTTACAGATTAGTGGCACAGCAATGGGCACAAAAATGCCACCTAGTTATGCTAATATCTTTATGCACATTCTAGAAAAGAAGATACTAGACAATTCAGAATATAAGCCATCACATTACTTTAGATATATTGATGACATTTTCTTACTATGGACCCATGGATCAGAAAAATTAAAAACCTTTTTCAATTTCTGCAACAATTTCCACGATACAATTAAATTTACCATGGAACACTCATACACATCCATCCCTTTCTTAGACGTTATGATAAAATTAAACAAACATACACTTTCTACCAGTCTATACAACAAACCCACAAACCAACATAAATTCCTGCACTTTAACAGCTGTCATCCCTTTAAATTAAAAAAATCTATTGTATACAGCTCATTTCTAAGAATCAAACGCATATGCTCTGACCATTTAGATTTTCTATACAACATTAATAACTTAACAAAACAATTCCTAAAATGTAAATACACAATAAAAATAATAAAAAAACACTAAATAAAACTATCCTGATAAATCGTAACACACTTTTCACATACAAGAAAAATAGAAACAACAATCGGATTCCGATGGTTTTTAACCACAATCAATATTCCCACACACTTATTCACAATTTAAAAAAGGATTACAAGAACCTCCAGTTAGACAAAAAGATCAAAGACATTTTCGATAAACCACCCATAAATGTAAAGAAACAATCACCTAACCTATCAGCTATCCTTACCTCTACCAAATATCTAAACAATAGAAACCAATCAGGAAATTACAAATGTAACAAACCTCGTTGCTTAGTTTGCAAACATTTAATAATTATAGTTATACGGTTATTCCAAATGAGTCAAGAGTATATTTTAAGGAAAATTGGTTGGTTTTATCAGCAGAGGACGTTAGCACCTCAAAGTGTTTGAAGAGAAAATAGAAGAATTTCTCTTATTTGATACACTGTTATGGAACCTTCTGTAATTACGCGTGCCAAAGTTTTATACGGTGCGTCTTTCTTTCAGAAAACAGTGACTTAGCTCCTTCGATGACATGCTTCTATTTATTACGTGCAACAACGAAGTTGAGCAATTTGCGATGAGAACTCTCACTCTGATATAGCAGGAGATTGTCTTTTCTGTCAGCTATGGATGCAGAACATAGTGGTGTGAACCCTGGAGAAGATTGAGGTTTCGTTTGGTATTTCCGAGAGGTAATAAAAGCATATATGTCGGCTTTGACCCAAGAGGAAACCTCAGTGGCGCAAATATCAAATAAAATTAAGGTTGAAAATGTCAGTCCAATGGAGTCTCAAAGACATTCACGAAACGAATCTCAATCAGCATGCTGGTAACGGAAAAGAGTCTTATGAAAAGAACGTTCCTGTCTAATAGATGATTGGAACGAAATATCAATAGATGCTACAGTGTGACCCGAGTTGCCCAGAGGACAGTGTTGCGAATTTCGGCATGATCGAGGAGACGACGTAAGAGATATATCAAGTAAAGGAGCCTGACTTTCAGATTTGCTAGAGAAACGAGTAAGAAAATTTGAAATTCTGAATGCAGGCAGCATCGATAACATTAGAATGTTTAGTGTCGTGATCCACATTAAAATCACCGAGCACAAAGATGTTCGTAGGTGGATGGAGAGAGAGATTGCCTTTTCTATACTGTCAGAAATCATGTCTGATATCATTCAGTCCGAAGAAGAGAGGGAATGATAAATGAAAAAGAGATAGCTAACAGTGTGTAATAATGAAAGACGAAAGCGCATCAAATAGTTGTCAGAAGACACGTGTGACAGCTCCCTTGTCATTGGAAGATTATCCCGGATATGAAAACCAAGGCCATGCATGTGAGTGCCGAAATCTTTTAAGCAAAGACAAAGATAGCATGAAACAGAGAATTCCTTGGTAGCAATAGAAGAATTAAAACGAGTTTCACAAAGTACAAGAGAAAATATTATACAGCTAAAGTTAGAACTCATAATACGAACACTTAAGAAAGAAATGTTGAAGGTAGTTTTATGTTTACTGTTTTTCTCATATTTCTTTTTTTATTGTATGTTATGACGATTTTTTATTGAAGAGAAAAGAAAAAGAAAAAGTCAACATAATTATCACTATCTGTCGTCAATTGTAATACAAACTACCCAGCACCTGACTGAGACCAGAACATAACGTGGCCTCGGAGTTTCCAGATGGAAATACATGCAAGGACACCTACCTATGTGCGACATGACATTACATATACACGGATATTATGCCACTGTTAATCAGAGCAGCCTTTCTAAGCGCTGGCAAAGTAGTCTTGCTCCTTACTACCAAGCGACATCTGCAACCATCGAAATTCTAACCAAGTAACTGTCGTAATAGAAATTCGCAACCACTGATTAGTCCATTCAACAAACATTTAAGACAGCTGAATCAATATGGCCATGGATTAAGAAAGAACGGGTAAAACATATTCTAAAGTGGGTACAAGGGATAATTCTCTAAACATGTACAATAAAAATGAAAGTAGTGCGGGACGGGCGATAGGTGGGTCTATATAGATGTATATACTCCTATTAACCTGGTCGCAAATAAGGTGTCTGAACGATGTTATCAATACGTCAACTACGGATTGTTTATAGGGCGAGCATGTAAGCTGCCGAAGGTTTTTTACCATTTATCCTCCTTCATTTGAGAGGATAGCCGTCATTTCCTTATAATCATCTAATTAAGGGGAAGTCAATTTTGCCATTTCGGCTGTCAGCAAAATTTTAATAAGACCAGTTGAGTAGAGAATTCTTTGGCGGAGGTACTGAGCAAGTAAGTAATATACGCAGTAAGTATATAAGAATGATTACAAGTCAATACACACACACACATACACACACACATACACACACACACACACACATATATATATATATATTTATATATATATATATTTAGATAGATAGATAGATAGATAGATATTGTCATCCACGGACAGACTGATTCGGTGTATCACAGCTTATCAGTGTCGCTAGACGTCCGGTTGCCTCTAACTAGGATCGAAACCCGAATGAACCACTAAGCTGTTTGCGCACGGCAGGGAGGAAGGTGAATTTAAACGTATTTATTTTTAGATAAACACACAATGACTGAGAGAACTCGATTCGATTACACACACACACACGCACACATATATATATATGTGTGTGTGTGTGTGTGTGTTAGTGTATGCATGTGTGTGTGCCGCGTGCGTGTATGTCTTTGTTTGCATCTTATTTTTTCCATTTTCTAATATTATAATTTTGCAGAATTCCGATTTGTTTTGACATCCGTCCCTTCTTTTTGGAATCCCGACAAGAATTAACATACACCGCTTGACTCTATATCTTTTATTTTTATATTTTTCTTCTATTTTAGATTTAATTATTTTTAACGCGTCTATTTAATTTTTTCTTTAAAAATGAATTCCAATCTGATCGATATTTTACCCAATTCCAAATCTAATATATATATATGAAGGTATATTACTTTATACTGTATTCAAGAATTATCAGAAATCTACATTTTTATATTTATATTTAAACGACCTTCTTTTCTGGATGTTAGACCGACCATCATTCTGTGCTTCGATTTCACGATCTCTTTCCAAAAACTTCTCTATAGCTCTTGACAACGAATATGTTGAGCTTAGCTATGTCGCTGCTCATAAACTATTGGCTTTATTACCTGTACCAACTGGACGTTTTTAGGGATCCTGGTGTAAATCTATCCCCATCATGCGGTGTGAGGATACCGTAGACATATTCGGATGCAAAGAGCGTCTTCCATTGGACATTCCCTCTTCATTTTCTGTCCTGTTCAATACACTTTTAATAGTTTCTTTCTAAGTTATTCAAGTGCAGAACTTTTGCTGAAAGCGCCCTATCAAACGGTGAATCGTTAATAGAGAGGTTGAATTTCTCCCATTGATACATATACCTATTTTATCGTCAACACAATTTGATGTTGGTTTTCAAAATAAAGTTACAATATTATTGTTCGTTGATTAGATGCGAACTTATTCATAATAAAATTGTAGACCTTCAATTTTTTTTCAAAATCTGAGGTTTCAGATTTGACAAAAATTGAATAAGACAAATATATCACTTGAATTCTTGTTCAATAACAAAATCCGGTCACCACTTTTGGGAGACACTGTATTTCTTTATTCTAATTATATACCTGTTCTTAAAGCTGACATTTGGTTGACTACCAGAGAGACTCTGATACCACCTGGGGGAATGTGGACACTGTATGCAAAACTCACGAGACAGGTACTGACAAATATATTCTTCGCAGCGTTCCGACTCACTTTTATCTGATAGATGCTGACTAGTCTCCTGCCTCGACTTTGTATTCATAGAAAGAAAAACTAATCATTAAATATAAATATTTGATGGGTAGTTGATGGGTTAGTCACATTCACGCTTTCATTTGGGATCGATCAACACCAATAAATTATGTCTGCCTGCCGAGTAGCGCCTGCTTACGCAAATAAGTAAGAGTTTTAACGTGGTCATCTTGAAAGCATTTTTTCCTTTTGTTTGACTCGATCCCACAGCCTCTAACCGTCTGCGTTTATTTATTTATTAAATGTAATATCGATTGAATGGCAGATAGACCTTGTTATTAGTTGTGATGTGGCCTCATAATAATGAGCTGTTTGGTGACAGTTTTGTATGTTTTAAGGCATAACAACCCATTTGATCAATTTAATGCTGATTTCGGTGATAGAAATCATTGACTATGAGACGAACAAATCTTTCTAAAAATATAAAAAAAATAATTTATGACATCTTAAGTTAACTTCCAAGTTTCGCTTACATGTTTTGAAGGAATATTTTTTTTTAAATAAATAAGAATAAAGAATTAAAGTCGTGATTACGTCTTTATGTTTAAACACACTCACGCATATCTTACAGAGGTTGGAATATTATATTATTTTGCAAGCAATTTCCATTAAAGGGATAATATTTCTTTGCAGTTAGAATTAGGCTTGATTTGTGGGGGTGATTTATTGTTTTTCTTTATGTTGTGCGTTTTATTATTTGTAGCATGATCTCGATGCAACCTCAGCTCATTTTTATTGCATTTCTGTTGAATATCTGGTGGATATCGCTTGGTGGAGGAAGTGTTCATATATATATATATATATATATATATATATATATATGTAAACGGAAAAAAATTGCAAATACCTGAGCTTTCAAACCAAAATACCCCATTGATCTGCCTGTATAGATATTCAACACACGCGGCCTGAAGATTGCGCGCAAGCATGAAACAGACTTTCAACATTTATATTAATATACTCTCAATATTGCGCCCTTTTATCCATAAATATAGAGTACCTTCAAACTATCTTTCTATTATATATAAACACAGACATGACAGAATTGAATTGACGCTCACAGAAACCGTTTATTTTATTAAACAAGTAATTTATACAAATGAGGTAATTATAAATGGTCATAAATTTAATAACTAATACTTGGTTGACATCCCTTTTGCTTTTCTTAATGCAAGGACCCTTCTAGGCATGCTAGCGATGAGTTCACGAATATCATCTTGAGGCATTTCTTGCCATGTTTGACGCAATAATCCTAAAAGTTCGGGCTTAGAAGATGGCTTCCTGTTCTTTTTGCGGAGTTTCCGATGTAATATGCCCCAAAATCTTTCATTAGGGTTAATATCCGGGGATCAATACACTTCCAAGGCCAAGTAAGGCCATGGAAGTTTATTGATCCCATTTTGTCTCAACCAATGTTGCGTTGCTTGAGCAGTGTGACATGGAGCTCCATTTTCCATGAATAGGGAGTCACATTTGCTCATTCTACTACTTGAGAATATTGGAAGGAGCCTTTTCTTTAATATAGAAACATATTTGGTTGAATTAATGTTTCCTTCACACTCCACAAGCTCTGAGCGACCATCACTCCAAATTGTACCCCATACCATTACTGAAAGGCCCCCATGTTTCACCGTTGGCCGCAGTCTTTTTAAATCAAACTCTTGACTACAGAGTCCCCATACCCATCCTCTTACACTGTCGGAAAATAATGCGAATCTTGACTCATCAGAGAAAATGACAGTGGTCCAAAAGGTCACAGGTCTCTCCACCATCTCATGAGTCCAATCCTTTCTGCGTTTGATATTGGCTGGACGGAGAAGTGGTTTCCTTCTCGCAGCTCTGTCATAGTAGCCCAGCTTGTGAAGATACACGACAGCTGTTCTGGGACAGACATCAACTTGTGTTGCTATGTCAGAGGCCTTGCAACGTGGATCCTGTTCAACATTTCTTTCGACAAGACTCATGGTTCTTTCAGAGGGCCCATGGCGGCCTGTATGACGTTTTGTGCACTTCTTACCCTCTCTGGTGAATTGTACGATCACTCTATTAACAGTAGAAAGGGGTATTGAAAGATTTTCAAATATTTTTCTTTGACTAAGACCACCTTCATGTTGCCCCACGATACGTCCTCGCTGAAATTCGGAGAAGTCTGATGCTCCTTTGGTTCATGGCATGTTCCAGAATTGTTATCTCCAAATTTAATCAAATAATCTAAGTTAATTTATCTTGTTTATTAAAAAAAAATCAGAAATAAAATTTATCTTGGTATCTATTCAATTCCGTCATGTCTATGTGTGTGTATATATATATATATATATATATATATATATATATATATATATATATATATATATATATATATTAGGTCAATAGCACAATTCGGAGATTCATGCAAACACATAATCTTCAGGGGCAAAATACCAACTGAGCGTTAAACGTTCTCGTGGTGCTGCTTTAAAATGGCGATAAGACATGTTCACTTTATTATTGTTGCCAACACTACGAGAACGCGAATTTTATTTTATAATGTTAAAGATCAATGCGTATTTTGCCCGTACAGATTTCGTAGTTGCATGAAACTCCGAGTTGTGCTAATGACGTGAGATATATTGTATATTTACTAATATATATGCTTAATAGATCTTTTCTATAACATTGAGCGCTGTTTTTATAGCATTTGAGAAAAAAATACAAGTGTAAGCATATGACTGTATACGTATTTTTTCATCATACTGTATATATATATATATATATATATATATATATATATATATATATATATATAGTGTGTGTTTTTTCTCGGTTGTTTATAAATAGCCGAGAAAAAACAACACTCATGAACTGATGATTGCGTCTAGCATGTCACCTCTCAATGTTGACTTCAGTTTTCACTTTAATATTTACACACACTCTATCTCTGATATTGAGCACCATAAATATACAACACCGTAAGAGTATATTTTCTATATATATATATATATATATATATATATATATATATATATATATATATATATATATATATATATGTGTGTGTGTGTGTGTGTGCGTGTGTATATGTGTTTTGTGTGTGTGTGTGTGTGTTTTACTGGTGATACGGGGTCGTCGTTTAAACTTACCTAATTGTATATTTTTCCAGATTGTTTTAAATATTTATATTATCTCGTACCCTAGTTTAACATTATCTATCTTTTTCTCTCTATCTATCTTTTCCCTATGTATCTCCCCTCTCTCGCTCTCTCTCTCTCTCTCTCTCTCTCTATATATATATATATATATATATATATATATATATATATATTATTTGCAGGTTTATATACATTAAATAAAGAAATTATTGGACAGAATTACAAAATAGGCATTAAAAAATAGACGAAATGTGAAATAAATATTCTTGCATTCATGTTATTCGTTTTAGAAAATCTATATCGCTATGCCGCGTTTGTAGTTTTGACATCCCTGCCGATCTGAAAGTGCCAAATGACCTCTTTTTCGTTAGGATACCTGTCCGTTTACAGCTAATAAAAGTGTGAATGTGAACCCGAAGAACATGTTTCCAATTGTATGTAAAGATTTTACCGTCGCGACATATAATGATAGAGGACTTTTGAAAAAAAGAAAAGTAGGAATTATTGGATTGTGACAACGATGTATGTAAAGCAAATCAAAAGAAGAACTTGATATTAACATCGGAGTAAGACATTAAAAATAGAGTTGGAAAACAGACTGTAAATATTGAGGAAATGGTCTTGTCAGCAATGCTAAATGGAAGAATAGACAGTGGAAAAAACAAATGTAGTATGGACATGTAATAATGACTTAAAAGAACTTTCAAAGGAACCACATCATTCAACTTAAAAAAAAAAAAATTGAAAAGTTTGTGCGATAAGCCAGTTATGTTTGATGCGTGATACATGCTATGCGAAAATGTATCTTTCGATACATGACTGACGAGGCAGGTTTTTTTCCCGCAGCAGCTTGCCATTTCTTTCTACAGTAGACCATTTGCCATCCAAGGCAACAGAATCCGTTTTGTCCGGCTATTTACCCATAACTGAGGGGAGAAGAAGAGGATTTATACCTATCCCAAGGGTATTAGCACGTAAGTGAGTGTAAGGGATTCGACTGGAATTCGAACTCGGCTTTGTGATACCCCAATCCGAGCCGCTATCCATAACTCCACCCTGCATTCTGCTGTGTGATAACAGTGACTAAAAATATTGTAGAAAATGAGAAACCATTGTGCCTTCAATTCGGTAGGCCTATACTGATGATGATAGTGATGACGGCGCCAGCAGCAGCGGTGGTGGTGATGGAAAAGCTGGTGATAATAATGAGGAATTAATGTGGTGTTACTGATGGACTTCTTGTTGTTGATGATGGGAGTGATAGTATTTGAACGTCAGAATACATCCGGGTTTTAAATATCTACAGAAATTGGATTAAATATGGTGTATCGTGAAATGGATAAGCCGATGTAAATATAAAACCCACTAATAATTTATTCCGAAGAATTATACGTCGCTAAGAGTCGTGAACGAAGTCTACTGGAATAGCAATTAACCGTCAACTTTACTTCGGTATTTACATGAAGCCTCCCCCCACCCACAAGGCGGGATATAGTACAAGGCCGGGTATTAACATGGGATCTTCCAAACCCGTAGACTCGGTCAAACATTTCTCATAGACCCCGCAATCACAGCGTCAGGTTTGTTTACCTCGCCAGTCGAAACTCTGCTCTTCGGCATAGACTGACTTGCGTTCCTCTCTCCTCGGAGGCAAAGAGATCGTTAAGAATTTCTGATCAAGTTTCACCCTCTCAGTAAGAGAGCGCGCTCTTTAACTTTTTAGATCTTTTTAGATCAGTCCATTTGTGTGTGCGTGTGGGGGTGCTCCGGTACTCCACAACATACCCCTTTTTTTGAATTTACTGCTTCTTCTTTTTCGATTTATTTGTATAATCCCTAAAAATTTCCTCTTTCGCTTACCGTTGAAACTTGACTAATGCATGGAATAATAATACAACAAAAAATGTATTGAAACAAGAAAGGTACACAATATTTACATATAGTCTTTTGTATATTCTTGGGAAGACCGTTCCTGGAGACTGTGTTGACTTAGTCGCAGTCGGGCAGAGTCTCTGGATTGAATCTCTTGATTCCTCTCCTCGTCTTCCCGGTACCAACCATATTTATATGGTCGGTACTCCACTATGCAAATTAGGTGGATCCTACCACAACACTTACACAAATGTTTCTCGTGCCGGGCTACTAAAGGCATTGGCACCTCGGATAGGTCATAAATAACCTCTTCATTTTCGTTATTCATATCATCCAAGTACCTTTTCCTTATCTGGTTGTGATGTCTCTTAACCGTCTCTTTCGGGTCTTTAACCCTGTACATCAATCTTCCTATGTATTTATCTGTGACTCCAAGATTCCAGAACTCTTTACTACACCTATATTCTTTAAAAGAAATCTTTTCTCCGGTTGTATAGGATTTTTAATTGTGAGATTTCTTCTTTTGTATTTTTCTTTGGAACAGTTTGTTGAAAAGCGATTTTATTTTCCTCGTGAACAATAATTCTGCCGGTGACAACCCTGAATTTGCACTAGGGTTCCGTGTCACCCAATATACTCTTAAGAATTTTAGTATCTCGTCAACGGATTCGTTTTCGTCTGACTTTTTCGATGCTTGCTTGAAAGTATCCACACATCTTTCTACTTCGACATTAGATTGTTGGTGATATGGTGTGGTATTCAGAAGTAAAATTGAAAATAATTAAAAAAATCTTAACTCTTTTTACAGTGAATTCCGTCCCATTCACCGACACTATCGTATCTGGAACCCCGAATCACGCGAAAAGTTCATGCAAACATTTTATTACCTCTTGTCATTTCAAAAAATTGCCACAATCAAATAGAATTGCGACACATTTGTTGGGGCGGCACATTTTTTATCGCACTCGATCTCAATGGGTCTGGATTTCTGTCTTTCGCATCAACAACTTGTCCCACATACTTATTGTTAGTTAAAAAATTCACATTTATTTGTAAGATTTAAGTCGTAAAATTTTATTCTTTCAAAACTTTTTTAAAATGTTCACCATGTTGTTCTCGGCTCTCACTCTTAATTAAGATGTCGTCAAGCTAGGATATTGCGAAGTTTACATCATTTAATAACTTATCCGTAAATGTTGGATAATGCCTGGTGCGAGTTTTATCCTGAATGACAGTCTGTTGAATCTATACAGACCCTTATACGTATTTATAGTTAAATATTTCACACATTGTTTGTCGACAGGAATAAGGAATATCAAACGAATCCATATTTAAGAAAACTCTGTCATTCAATTATTGCGTTTATGTCATCCGGACTCGACATAGAGCAATTGTATCTTTCCAAACAATCGTTAAATCCTGTAGAAAAATGTGCGCATATTCTAATTTTTCTTTTTCAATTAAACGGTAGGGATTTACCACTAAATTTAGTTCGTTTTTCTTAACATAACATTTGTTTTTTGTTTTTTTTTCTAAACGATCCAACCACATAGTAATGGAAGCAACCTCTGAAAAGGGTACTTTACTTTTGGGTCTAAATATAAACATGACATTATCATTCAGTTTGAATGTCGCATTAGCTTTGGTGCACCTGCCAAATCCCTTAAAAAATTTGAGTAAATTTTAGCCTTAATTCATTTTTTAAATTTTTCCACTGTTTGAATTAACATTGACACTAAAACAGAATGAATTAATTGATTGGTTGGATGACAAGATCGAATGGTACAATGGAATCCATACCGAACAAATTCTGTGCTCGTTTCAGAAGGAATACGTTTAATTTGATAATTATGCCCATAAATGCCATATATGTGTAAAATTTTCTTTCAAAATTTAGTTTATTTCTTGTATGGCTATGAGCAGTTCTTTTCACGATCAATAAATTTGGTCTTACCATTTTTTTCTGATATAATGGAATATGCGTACACCTGTGTTCCCCCTCACTGGAATATGATTGGCTTGTTCCGTCATAAATACCGACGGACGTGTAGGTGACTCAGAGAGCCTTAGTCTGAGAGTTAAGTCTATAACGACGCCCACTATTCTACGCCATTGATCTACACTTCTTACCTGTGACTACGACGCGTACCAGTCGATTACTGCTACCATATTCTACTTGGTTATAGTAGCCAAATCCACTTAGCTACTCCGTTCAAATATATCCCTTTCCGGGACATTTTCGAAGCTTGTTCACAATGTCAGATCTGAACTGGTATCCAATTGAAATTTAACATTTTTCTTGTTCATCTGTTACATTAAAAAACTTTCTTATTTTTATCCCTTTGTTTTCAATTGATGTTGAATTATCTGTCTTTTTACCTTTGACCTCTTTTTAATTTTGGGTTTTCTGCAGTCTTTATGCTTGTGCCCTTTTTGCCACAACTAAAACATTCTTTTTTCTCTAAAAAATGGACATTCCTTGTAATAATGAATCTGTCTACAGCCATACTAAGGATTTATTCTCCGACCAACATTTTCTTTATGTTGTCTTTGCTTAACTCTCTGAATATTTGACCCGTCGCGTTCCTCTATTTTTGCCGCATTGAAGATTTTCTATTCGTTAGCATTCTTCTGCGACCATTTTTTTCCTAATTTAGACAAAATTCTAGTTCTGTGCATTTAATAACTTAATAACTATATATTACTGCTATTATATAATAACTATAAGTTAATACCGTTAAATAATAATTGATTATTACTTCTATGACATGGCAACGATATATTACAGCTATAACACAATAACAATATGTTACTGACAGAGTAATCAAGTAATGCCTTAATAATTATTATGTGCTGTAATTCTAATATATTATTGCAAAACAAAATATGAATTTAAAATTATATGGAGTCCACGTTGCGCAATAATCAAATCTGTTTCATGTGGATATCCCAATCTCGCCAGTATGACTGTTAATGCGTCGCCCACCGGGATTGGTACGCTTTGAATAATTATCTTGCAGTTCGAGATAGTTCTGATTTTATGTCTGTTTGGACAGCTATACTAAAGAATGGGGAATCACATTATCTTCAGCTGTCATAACTGTCATTTGAAAATTTTCTAAGAGAAACATAATATATGTCTATGTGTATGTCTGTGTGCACCTGTGTATACACGTGTATGCATATGTACTTTTGTGTGGAGGTCTACATTTATATATGAATAGGGAAATGTGTCTCGAAGATATCTTAGATTTGACAACTGTATGTATTTATGTCTATCAAAATATACATTTGCCAATCGATGAATATTTCCTCGTTGGTTTACGGACCATTGCACACACATGCATAAGCATATGAACTCAGTGGCACAGAAAAATCCATAAACACACAGACAGACATGCAAACACGCACACAAACACACACACATGCATATGTGTATGGTTTAGTCAAAGCGTTTAACTTTTGCCAAAATATTAATTTTTATGTACACAAATGTAACTTTAATAGCTTATCGTATAGCTATAATTAGCTCACTAGTTATGCAAACCAGTATTCGTATAGCGAGCATAAGTTTTCTACCACTGTTGTCTTGGTATAATGCTTAATAGATAGAGGTATTACCTCGGTTAATCTACGACTGGGATTCTTCTGTATAATATGTTCTTACTACACCGGTGTTGAAACAATCTGGGATAGGACAAATCGGAAAATAAATGACTATATCTATAAAAATTATATTGAAATAAATAAATTCTAAATTTAAATAAGCATGGAGTGTAATTAAAAACAACAAGAAAAAAACAAAACCGCGTTCATATGTTTAACATTAATCCGTTATATATCTGCGTCTGTTGGCGTCCTTTATTACTTATAATGTTTCTTATTTATTTCACGTTCTTTAACCGTAGAACACTAACCATGGGTATATAGTAACCAGCGCAATTTTTTTCTATTTTTAATTACAATTTTCAGTACCTGATTTTCTTACCTAAATAATGTTTTTCATTTCCGATTAATGTTAACTCAAAGTACAAAGTTTGAAGTGCCTGCATTCAAAATATTTCAAATAAAGATATATATTTAATATATTTTTTTGATATTTTCAAAATCAGGTATGATATACCCATGGTTAGTAGTGGTGTAACTTTAATTGATGGTTAGTGTTCTAGGGTTAAGAACGCTCATCTTCTAGTCATCTGTAATTTCTAGTTATCTTTGAAGACACATTGTTGCGGTATTGTAAGACTGTTCTAGTTGAACTAATCCTCTGCCTCATTCGGATCTTGGCACAAAAAGACGATACACATCAACGTTTGAATGGTGCATACGGTGGCAAGTCAGACGTTTTCTTATATGACAAATATTCGTTATTATTATTTTTATTTTCTTTGATTTCTGGCGTTTACACATTTCTTTCCGGGTCCCGCCCAGGGACCTAAGGTTAGAAATGGCGTCATGACACTTTCAACTGACCAAAAAAAAAAATATATATATATATATATATATATATATATACATAGATAAAACCCTTCGTAAAGTGTGGGCTGTACTTGTCAGAACAATTTTTTGTATCTCCTTGAGGCATGGACTTCCAGGAATCCCTTCAATTAGTCTACTGCAATCTTTTCCAACCAGTCCTAGGGCTCCAACTACAACAGGGATTGTTGATGTTCCCATATGCCACATTTTTGAGATTTCTATTTCAAGGTCTTTGTATTTTGACAACTTTTTGAATATCTTCAAAGATACGCTGCAGTCAGTAGGGACTGCCATATCAATAAGGAGACACTTTTTTGTGGTCTTTAATAACAATTTATTATTATTATTATTATTATTATTATTATTATTATTATCACAGACTTAATCGCTGAAGATCACAAAGCTTGCCAAAAGTAATATAATCAGTTTAAATATAGGTTTCAAAATAATCTTTTTTTTTCACTCAAGCGTGCTACAAATTTAATCTGAAAGGAATCAACATTATATTTTAATTGTAACAGGTTGAATAATAATAACCTAGAAAGTATGAAAAAGGGATTTTAATTGTAACAGGTTGAATAATAATGACCTAGAAAGTATGAAAAAGGGATTTTAATTGTAACAGGTTGAATAATAATGACCTAGAAAGTATGAAAAAGAGATTTTAATTGTAACAGGTTGAATAATAATAACCTAGAAAGTATGAAAAAGGGATTTTAATTGTAACAGGTTGAATAATAATGACCTAGAAAGTATGAAAAAGGGATTTTAATTGTAACAGGTTGAATAATAATAACCTAGAAAGTATGAAAAAGGGATTTTAATTGTAACAGGTTGAATAATAATAACCTAGAAAGTATTAAAAAGGGATTTTAATTGTAACAGGTTGAATATTAATAACCTAGAAAGTATGAAAAAGGGATTTTAATTGTAACAGGTTAAATAATAATGACCTAGAAAGTATGAAATAGGGTACCCAAAGGTCTCATGATTCTACACTTAATCCTCAACATAATCACTTCCCTCATAATTGTGCTACGAGCGTCGGTCAAAAATAAAATTCTGTTTCTACTTAACTATAAGAGATTAAGCAGCCAAATTCACAGAATAGACTAAAATGAATGCAACATTCTCAGGATCCTACATCTCGTTATCAACATAGACTGCTTCTTTCTCAATTGTTGTATTCCACATTTTGAAGGCGGACCTTCTTCGTAAACATAGTTTTTTACTTACTTAGTGGGAACATTATTGACACAGTCCTTTGAGTAGTCTAATGACTACACTAAACTGCACATACGATCTGACACAACTTGCAAAATTTCGCAGCGTTTTTCATTAGTGAATATTTTTCAGCTGTAATGGGGTAACCAACTTGGCCCATCCTCACTCACAACAGCCGCATTCCTGTCATTCTTGTGGCTGTCACAGACATAGTTTTACAATATATCTCTATTATTGTTATTATTTCTGCTTCCTCTCCTTTCATTAAGAATAGCTTTCCAGAAACATTCGCTAGCCATCTGATTTTTATGAATTTTTTACATTCCAAAAACAAATATACCATTTAATTTTTGTCCAAAATAATATTTTCTTTTCAAAGCTATCTTCAAACATATCCCTCTAAAATTCTATAAACTTTATGGTATATAGGTTAAACACTCAATTGGAAAGAATGATTAGATCATCCTAGTCACAAAACTGAAAACTCAGTTTAAATCATCAGATATTTTTAAAGAGAGGTCTGATATTTTTCATTTTGACAAATTCTAAAACCAGACTAGATTTATATAGCTTGGAAATTGTATGGGCGACAAAACTAGAAAGATAAGAATAGGTAACTTTGAATTCTATTTTAAAATTAAATTAAAATAAGAATTACTTTACTTGATCATCGAATAATAAACATCTATGCGTATACGATTTTGCTGAGAGGTTTTCAGTTCCACATCTAATTTAGAATGGAAACGAAATGTGTTTCCTGTTGGTATAGGGCTCACGTAGAAACCGTCGTTTTTACATAGCTGAAGCAATTCACTTTTAAATATATTCGTATTTTCCCCAATGCTTATCTAACTACATTGAAGCTGACTCGTCTACCGTAAAGAACAAGCTTTATCGGTGCCAACGAAATATATCGACCCGTTTGCAGCCTATAAATTTCGTTTCACATCGAGTCTCTTGAGATAGGTGTTATGAATACAAACTTCCCTCTTCACTGTCACACGGTCAGTCATCGTTAAATTTTTCTTTCTCTTTAACAGGGTGACAAGAAAAGACGAGACATAAAAAAAAACGGAAATAAACCCTGATGTCCGGTAATGATGTATCCAAAAATATTTTTTTTCCAAATCTCCAGGACTCTCCTCGGTATTAAAGCAGTACTGTTGTCTGGTTGATCTCAATTCTTTCTCTGATATCGTGATTGCCTTCCATATTCCAAAGTCTTTTGACAAGGTGTGCACTAATGAATTGCTACATATGCACATCAGCTATGATGCCCCCCGGAGGCCCTACACTATTATCAATTCCTTTAACTCAGACATCTTCTTAAAGGTTATTGTGAATGACAATCTTCTTAATCTCATTACACTAATGCACGTCACCTTAAATGGTTACCCCTTGAACATAGACGTATTATGCATTTTCTTACCAACCTGCCTATAAACTCTCTAAGGTTATTAGTTTGTTGGTTTGTTTGTTTATTGGCATATCAACTCCTTATGGGTCACTTAATGCCAAAATTTAATTTTCTTGGAAGCATTAGTAATTTCTTTTTTACAAAAATGTATTGCCGGTAATTTGTTTTAAATTTTTTTTAGTTCTTACCCAAATGTATTACTGTTAAATTTATTTACTATGAAAATATATTGCTCGTATTTTTACTATCAAAATGTATTTTTAAATTTTCATAGTGTTTTGACGACAGTTTGGTCGGTTAACTATTTGCTTATAATTGGGACCCTAACAGATGCTACCCGCCGAGTCAAGTTTGACCTGGGAACAACAGCGAGGAACGCTACTCAAAATTAGCCGATAAGAGGTAATGCCACCGGATATATTATCCAGGACACAAGATTATTAGTAAACATCTATGGAGATGATACCACAATTAATGAAAGTGCCAGCAAAATCAAGTACCTGTCCAGTTTCTGAAAGATGATATCTCCTGGTACCTAGCTCTAATAATTTAATATAAAGAAAACATGGCTTGTCACTCTTATTACTGCTTTACATTTTTAAAACCAAGCAAGTAGCATTTCATCATCACAGATCAAACCTTGAGCTTTTGCCTGTCAGGATGAACGGCTGTTCTCCCAATAAAAACTCATATATTGAACGTCTATTAAGTCACAAGGTTAAGCGATATTCCATATTGACTTCAGATATATGATCCATCGCCAAAGATGCTAAAGAAATTGTCAGTTCCTTATGACACTTCAACATGAACCTGGCTATCTTTGCTATGCTCTGTTTCTAGATGAGTCATTTCAGACGGAAAATGAAGTATATGTGGACGGCTCTATTCAATAGTTCAATATGCATTTTAACCTAGCGAAGAATAATCACACGAAGGTTGGTAATGAACGATAATACTTAGGACAAGAACAACACATATAAGATTCGTCAACTGCTAGAAGTGAGTCAAGTTAATTCCAAAATGAATAGTTCAGTAAGTGTTGTAATCTAGCGAAGAATAATCACACGAAGGTTGGTAATGAACGATAATATTTAGCACATGAACAACACATATAAGATTCGTCAACTGCTAGAAATGAGTGAAGTTAATTCCAAAATGAATCTCCAACGATATTTATTCCTGAATATACAGACATTTTTGTACATGGCCAAAGTGGGTGGGGGCTGGTCTTAATTAGTTATCTTAATCCTAGTTAATCCGAATCATGACTTATCATTCACTACAATTTACGCAATAACCACAATAATTTATCCATCACCTCTAAATCCTACATATACCAAAATACTGCCTATTTGCAAGGGGCCTACAAAAATCCATAACATGAAAATTTTAAAATTGGTAATGACTTATATATAAAAATTTCATGATACGTGGAATGATGGTGCGGGTAGATGAACCCATAAAAAACTAAAAAATGTAACACAAATAAAATTAAAAGAAAACAAATGTTATTCGAATCCACCCACCCTCAAGATAATAAAAGTGGCTGCTGTATTCTGTCGATAGACAGAAACAAGAAGCACACTCTCTAATGGGATTGTGATGGAAAAATAATTGACGGAATGGGAAAAATCAAAGTCTGACCCAGCAGATTTAAAAATAGGGGTCAAAAACAAGCTGTCGAGATTTGGAATCTCGACATGGATCATAACGGAAGAAAATGCAGCGAACAATTATTCGCGTGACCTAGGAAAAGAAAATAGTGTTAAAGAGATAAACAAAGCTAGCCCCGTCCACGCGAACCAGGCTCGCCTCAGTTCCCCATTAAGACTAAGAGCGACGAATCTACTAGGAACGGCCCCAACTGATCGTTGGGAATAAACCGCAACGACCTGAAACGTACCACTCCTCGCAATACCGGCCACGATCAGCCGCTCCCCGAGCCTACATGGACAAGATCTACCCTCGCACCCAGAAAAAAATTGACTAACTAGAAAACACCTCCTGCCTGCCGATCCATGTATGCTGAATAGACATCAAAGTCAGTAGACAGCACACATCGACTTGCAAACGAAGTATGTCTCCTGGATCGCGTCTTCATCTACGTTAAAGAACCCGAGATCTCAAAACAGGCGGGCAGCCTTACTCAGATCTCTCAAAACCCTCACATTCAATTTTTAAATACGTTCAGACGTGATCCATTATTTTGTTCCACCAGTTCAGAGAGTTACGGATAAGACAAGACATTATATGAGTAAAATACTCTCCCCCTACGTATTCCAGTTTTAAGATGGAAATTCCACTCTGACAGATTTTTAAAAAGAACCTACCTAGAGTGGCTTTGGAGTATTTTATTAGTAAATACAATATGCCTTATCTTTTCATTTTAAATGCCTGTGTTCTCTTTGTTCTTATTTATTTGTTTTAAAATGTTCTTCTTCAATATTTGTCTAGTACTTAGTTATATTTAAATTAAAGTCAGTCATGATTAAGCCCTCATTGTTCAAACTTATTCAACTGACATATCTTCAGGCAGCTGATCTAAGAAAATCATAGCGTGATTTTTTTTTCTCTATATCGTATTGTCCACAATACCTCTCCGTTTTGGGAATTGAGTACAGGTTTATCCATTTTTCATTTTTTTTAGGATTTTGTTAGCGATTCTTTCTCCTGACCTCCTACCAATTTCTTTCAACACCCCCACCCACAAAACCTTGAGTCTTAGT
>CAHIKZ030005531.1:1442500-1637500 GCA_903632075.3 Acanthosepion pharaonis
AAAATAGTTTGTCACCCACAAGAGCGTGTAGACGTTTTTGGACTCTCTCGCTCCTCAAAAGTGAAGACCGAAAATTCCTCACATAGAAGGCAAAAGTGCACCATTTTCGGCTTGATCTGGCTCTTCAGAATTAAGAGGCTAAAAGAAGAAATCATGTACTTACTAGAGCGGTACAGGGAACCGGCTACGTTTCCAGCATCTTATTCATAAGAGATCTGGGTTGAGTTCAACTCCAAATAGGCGCCCAAGGTACGAGACCCCCACCACCGAACGATGAATATATTTTCATCGTGATTAGTTTATAGTTCTGGGTCCGGCCATAATGTATCTAATTTGGTTTTCGATGCACTGAATGTAACCAGATAGTTTTTCCCCCATTCAGACGTTAAAGATCAGTCACAGGAGAAATCAGTTTACATGATTTTAACTAAGCTTAAAAAATAAAGGCGAAACAATAACACAATATATTTACATTAAAATCGCCATTAAACTATTCTATAAAACAAACTACACAGTAACCACAAATCAAACGAATAAATATGAGAACACACCTATACTTTTTTCCATTCGCACCAAGCAAGGCGATAATACCACTAACATACAAAGGGGATCCTGGCAGTGAAAGAGAATGAAAATATTTTAGAAGGGATCAGAAACTTAATTCTAAACAGGTAACAAGGATGAATATATACACCTGCTCAAATGACGGGGGGAGGCCAACCTAGCTACTCTTTTTGAGCAGAAGAGGAGAATAAAAAGGAATTAATGATTAGTAAATATAATTTCCGTGTCCAGACGGAGATGTCTCGAGTATAGTTTTGAAGCAGACTTTAGAATGGACAGGAAACACAACACTAGGCATGAAACAACAGATACACCTAAAAAAAAAAAAGCACTGTGAACCGGGCGATAGACGAAACTATTTTTTTCTCATAAACAACATATACATAGGTTACACAATGACTATATAATCATTCCGGTTATCTTGATATTTATTTGATCTCTATTTGATCTTTGTTTCAGGGTTTATGAACATTATATGGATTATTCAAAACTGAATATTGTGAGAAGAATTCATTTTTGTGAGTGAATAACAATGGTTTTTTTTCCATTTTTTCTTTTCATTTTTAAAATAGTTTTTGTTTTCATTTTCAAGTCTTTCTATTTAACCTACAACTAAATAGAAAAGGATTCTTTTGAGAGTGTATTTGTTCATAAGTCATTGTAACGAAATCTACTAGAATTCGAAATTGGGTCGCCGATTTCTCATTCCATGCGGCTATATATTACACCACCCGCACATCCATATTTTTTGTTAAAGCATATATAATCAACACGGAAAAAAAAGATTAAATGCTGTCTATGATTTTGCTTGATCACTTGCAGAATGTATCTTTAACAATTTCAGTTCAAACAACACGTACCTTGGTTACGCGAACACTACATAATCGTAACAGTTAACATGGCATTTATCGGATTCTAGCTCAGTTAAATATCATATAATCAACATATCAACAAAACAACAAAGCCGGAAAATACACAAAAACAGTTATTATAGCGTATAAGCAGTAATAACAACTAGAGTTTTAACCATAAAAACAAATGGTATTATGGTGCAAGTCAATGAAAAAAAAAAAAAAAAACTGATGCTCAATATATATATATATATATATATATATATATATATATATATATTTTTATTAGATAGATAGATAGATATAATGATATATATATATATATATATATATATATATATATATATATATATATTATGAAGTTTTATTAGAAGTGTACATAAAATACTATTATTTTATATACATTTATTAAATTTAACTGTGTTATTTGTATTTCCATTCATTTTATTATTAATTTTGATACTTCATTCATGGAAAAATGTCATAATTGATATTAATATAAAAATAAGATCATATAAATTTCATAAGATGATACTGATACTTGTAGGTACACTTCTCAGTTGAAATTGAAAAATCAAATTAACTTCTCCATACGTGTTTCGCAAAAGTAAAGGCCTTAACAGCGGAGAACAATGCTTAACTCAAATAACTCAACTTAATTGTATGCTGGTTGGTCTTCCATACTTTATAATTACAGCCCGATTATAAACAAAAAGTTACATTTCATAATTACTGCGGATCTTCTGGTTAGTCAAAATGATACAATTTACAACGCGCTAAAAAAGATCTATCTAATAAGAAGACTTAGGAAACCCGATGTGGCTTTCAACTAATTTTATAATATTTTAACAACTTAAATGTAAAAATCTATTATAATTAAGAAATAACAAATAATTGTATTAAAAATTCATTTTTTATCGAAAAGATTTTTTGCTTTCAGAAAATATTGTCCATATACATAAAAACAACGAAAAGCAAATAAAAGCATTTGAAATTAAATAATATCTTTGTTTTATTGAGTTTTGTATGTTACAATTCAGAGCTGATTTTCAGGTAGGGGGTCCAATTAAAAACAAAAAAAAAACATGATTTGCATTCCTCAAAGCCTTGTGCTTTTAACTATTGGAGTCACTAAACCCGATGCGATGAATTTCTAGGGTTTTCATAAAATTAGTTATGGCGTGGGGGGGTGTAATAAATATAAAAAAATACTTCTGCCATGACTTTAACAAAAAAAAATATTTATAATAATTTCGATCATCTGTGAATAGTTCCTGAAAGTTTCATTAACATCCGACAATTATTTTTATTTTTGCAAGATTTTCAAAATTAATGTGTGTCATACCAAAAAAATTGTCTATATTATTTTACTAGTTCCGGTGATACAAAGAGAAACAAGGTTTTTTAATCAAAATTTAGAATTTTCTAAAAAGATGGAAAGCTTTTTAAATTTTGCTCTTTCCACTTAATAATAACATAAGCATTTAGACGATAAAATTTTGTTTTCGACAAGGTTGGCGTCTTTTTCATCAAGCTATGCTCTTTTTTAGCGATTTCGTGGAGGTACCTAAACCAAACAAATCTAATTTTCCGTATAATCGATAATTTCTGATGTCAATACTGAAATTTCTTTGGACGTTTTCGTTTTATCTTCGAACGTGTCGTTTCTCAGCCACCGTCAAGATAAGATTAAAAATAAACTATGTAGATGCCTAATGATGACTGCCGCATAGTTATTACCATAGGTTTGTCGTCTGCAATTAAGTTGAAAAACTTGAGAGGAAGAGAGCGGGTTCAGATTTAAAGACTTGAATATTTAACACGTCGCTAAATGAAATGGTAATGCTCTTTAACATCGACAGAGGATATTCAAGCCTCACTGAATAATTAGACTCTCGTAGCCTGCTTTATCAAGCGTTTCACCTTCCCTCGCGCGAAAGTTAAAAGAAAACGGCTCTTAATAATAGAACAGTCTGTGACGGCTTCAGAAGAAATTATCATTGTCACGGTGGAAAGTGGGCATTTTAAAAGAATGAATAAGCGGTCAGTTGATTCGGTCGGAGATTAATCCCAGGAGTCTTTATGGAGACGATATGAGCATTAGAAGTATCGCTTTCAGCTCTTCTAACAAAGATATCTACAAGGCGTATGCTTCAAGCGGATCGAATATCTGGAGGTCATGATTTCATTATTGTAAATGAAAAGAGATTTGTTGTTGTGTTATGAATGCAAAAGCAGTTCTTAAAAAAGAGGACGTCAGTGAAATCTTTTTTCAAGAAAGTCAAAGAGTCACGGCATAGCAATTATACCGTAATATATATGGCATGTTCTGTACTGAACTACTCTCGAATGACAAAGAAACTAGTAATTAACAATTCCAGCGCATGTAGAAAATATCTTATCTAAACTTGATTTTGTTTCTTGATGCATAAGATAGAATTACGTCAATGCGTGGATGTTTTTAATATAAGTTAAAATGTTGTACGAGACATAATTTGTGTAACTTAGTTTTTATACATTGTAATGTTGCTGATTTATCATTTCATTTTAATATATGTAATTAAAATTATATAATTTAATAATTATTTAGATAGTAAAATCAGCATTTAAATTAATAATAAAGTCCTTGCAATAATTTACGTAAGTCAGCGATTATCTGAGCCTTGGATCATATTCCTTCCATTACGACTGGAGAAATCGTTCATCCTTCCTTTTTTTTAATTCTTATCTGGCACATTTTTTTTTCCAAATTAAACATAGATATATAAGTGAAATACCTCTGCCATTTCCTTCATGACATTAGGTCTGAAATTACTCCTCTTAAAATCAAGAGCCTCCCGTTTGAAAATCAAAGAAATATGCCATGTCACGAATTCCTTATCTGATTAGGGTCGTAATGGCACCACATATACTTGGGTCATCTGACAGAATCCATCCCTCGTCAGAGTGATTTTGAATTCATACTTTTTTCTACTCAGATTTGTTGCCACTTCAAGGCCAGTGATCGCAATCAGCTCTGATATTTAACTCATAGCCAGTGGGAGAAGTGAAGACTTCATACTTTTCCCAAAGCTGCTGTTGATATTGGGAAGGCAACAAGCCGATTTATCCGATAACCGTAACACTATCCACTCATACAGTACATTTAACGAGTCGTTAGTCGTAACACTATCAATGTATACATATGTAATTTTTATTATCAAATTAAGAATTAGCATTACAAAGAAAGGAATAATTTTTGTTTTAATCCTAATGAAGTCGTCGACACTTTTATGATAATTGGAACAAATGAATATTTAAAACTAACTTTCAAGGACAGGACATTCCATTAAAGATAAAGTTTTATGGAAAGTAAGGATTAGAAGAAACTGATGTTAATAATCAGAAAGTGAGGTCTGATTTCTAGGACACGTAATGAAGGAAGATGGCTTCGATAATTAACAATCGCACAACTGCTAGAGAAGCAGAGAAAACAGCGTGTAAATGGCTCTCTACTTGCCCCTATCTCTTGTAGACCTTAATATCGTTTGTCCTTTTTGCTACTTCTCCCCCAAAACTGTTCTGTTATCCACTTGCTTAAGCCCGCCAGGTATGTCAAGCGTTGCTTTCTTTTGTCTTCCTATCCGTCTTGTATGTATCAGATACTCAAAGACCCACTTTCTCATCACAAATCCCAGAAATTTCAGCTGCTTCTTCCTGATGTTAACATCAGGAAGAAGCAGCTGAAATTTCCTCCTTATTTGCATCTTCTCCAAAACCTCATTATCGTTCACATGTTCGGCCTAAGTTATCGTTAGCTTCCTTCTGTAAAACCATACTTCCGTTGACACATGTCTCTTCTTCATCTTTGATGAGATCGTCCAACATTCGTTGCCGCAAAGGAGGACAGATATCACGTAGCAGTTCAGCACTCTTTTCTTTGTTACCAACGAAATCCTCCTGTCACTTAATACTCTACCTAGCTTTTAGACTGCATCTGTAGCCATTGGGGCTCAGCGTCGTACTTACCGTCCTAAAAAAAAAATTGTCTTTTATTTTATTTGAATCGCAAAGTCGGCATTTTCAAGGGTTTAAAAGAGGATTGTCCACCGTAGCCAACTCACTTCCTCTTTGTTTGCCACCCTCCCATCTCCCTAATAAATCCACCCCAGAGCATCTGGTTCCTGAAATCGAAACGTATCTAAAGTCTGACATACTTTTCATTAAATGATAATTGATTCGATTTTAGCAAGATTAAAATGAATTCCGATTGTAGGTAATAGGAATTCTTTTTTCCATGACGTTGTTTGGATGTATTTTTTATTAATTTTATTTTGTTTCGGACCTGTTAGGTTAATGTAAATTTCAATTTCAAATTATCAAATTATATATATATATATATATATATATATATATATATATATATATATATATATATATATATATATATATATATATATATCGTGTGTAGTCCAACATTAGTCCTTACTTCGTTTTTGTAACTAGTGTGATTCTAATGTAATTGCACGATAATCGTGTATTGCTTAAATAGTGCGTAATGGAACTTATACTAAGTTAAAACTTAATCATTTTATTCTCCCACCTAACTTTAATCTACAAACCTTTTTACTCGCAAACAGATTGGGGGACTCTCTTTACTAGATATATATACATACACACACACACACATACACACACACATATATATATATATATGTGTGTGTGTGTGTATGTATATATATATATATATATATGTATATCTATAAATATATATATATATATATGTATATATATATATATATATATATATATATATATATATATATATATATATATATATATATATATATATTTATTTATGTATGCATATATATATATATATATATATATCACCTTCTTGGAGAAATAAAATATAATCAATGAATCTTAAGATTATCTGATTATCTGTTTTATATATATAATATATATATATATATATATATATATATATATATATATATATATATATATATATATATATATTGGCTATTATTCCACAGTCTGATTTCGGCAACTAAAATTGCTATTGAGACGGCTTGTTAGCGGTCCGAGTTTACGTGACAGTGAAGCTGAATTTTTCAACACTTGACATGTTTGCAACACACTGACGGGTGTTGAAATCCTTACGGTGTTTTGTATTGTTTAAGTTTCGATACCATATTTTGAGATTTACAAACTCTACGTATTGCTCAATTTCGCATACCAATCGTTAAAATTAGAATACATTGAACTCTTTAGACGATAAATTGACAAAATCCTTACTTGATAATTTTTGCGCACCCGAATAAAGCGACCGTATTTTTACCCATTTATTTGTTTCCACTTCTCCCCAAAATTTGGTTTCGATCTGTCAATATATGGCTAATTTAGGTTATGTGACGGAAAGGCGCACTAACGGATGTCACATAATTTTATTTTTGAAAAAAGCGTACATTTCACCCGAATTAAAAAAAAAATACTTCCTAAATTTGCGGAAAGAAAGTCTGGAATCAGAATCAGAATTGCATCCAAAAAAAAAAAAAAATCGCGTGTATTTTGCATTAATGCAATATGGGAACAAGAAGGCAACCCCCACGACCTACGGAGGAAAAGATTTAACTAGGTTCCATTATGGTGAATGTAATAAAGAACATTGCATGTACTAGGCTGACAAAATGCTATGAAAATCCCGTCCTTACGAACTAGTTTGCCTTTCGATCTGGTAACGGATGTAACGATGGCATATGCCATCAAACAACTTTAGGAAATTTCTTACCTCTCCAAAGTAAAATTATATATCTAATATGTCGACCAAATAGCAACAGAAGATCAAATCAATAGAAACCCCCGTCTCGCATCTATTAGGAACCCCCTTCCATGTTCTGAATACATTGAATGTCTTGATCTGACAAGAAATATATCGCTTCATAAAGTAGTAACTGTCTGGAGATGAAGCGAACACAGAAAACTTGAAAAGCTATTTAGAATATGACAAGGAGGCAATGAGAGTCACACCCTTTTTAAATTCTTCCTAGAATATGCACTGTGCATATACAATCACAAATAAGAAAACATAGGCACTCATCACTTAAACATTCCATGCGAATGAATCTACGAATAGGAATAAGCGTGACCCATGTACGGCAGGGAGCCATGTCGGCGACATGGACATTCACATTTGAGTTAAGAATGATATTAATATTGAACAAAAAGAGCAGAAACCTAAAATGAAAGAGGCGATGGCGCGTGCCCCGAGTCCATCATAAGAAACAGAAATGTGAAATTAGTAAATACTAGACACTTTAAAAAATCTGTGTATGTATCAGTCACAACAAATTTAATATTGGAGATAAAGAAATTAGATTTAAGGCCTCATCATGTTGAAACACCCGTTCCCATACGATTAATGAAGTCAAGCAATGTCGTCAGCTTATTACCGAGATGGATGACCGCTTTGAAAAAACAGATGCTGTAAATTTGAATGTGCGGATGTATAATGTATAATGGCTCAGCATTTTTAATCAGAGAGCCGAGATACAATTCCAGTTGGGTTTGATATATTCATTCACGCCCAAATACCCATTAGGAAGGTATGAACCATCTTTTCTCCCCCAGAGCTAAGGTTTAATTAAGAAAGTTTTTATCACAAAAAATCATTATTATCCTGGCTTTAAATAACCTGCAAATTGTTGACAAGTCGTTGAAAACGAATCGATCTTTCAAGATAAAGAAAATGAAAATAAGCCAAGATAGTTTTGCCCGAAAACGCAAGGTGTTACGAGCCAAAAACTTAACCTACAAATCTGTCTATATATATATATATATATATATATATATATATATATATATATATATATATAAAAATTAATTAATTTTCATTGTTGGAAGTGTTTACCTGATGACCGGAAATCCTTCAAAAAGGATTTTGGTGAAATAAATTATTGTAATGGTACCTTTAAAGTGGTCTGTTTTTCATTAATTATATATATATATATATATATATATATATATATATATATATATATATATATATATAACATCATTGCAAAATTCGTAAACGTAAGGAATCAGCACATATGCTAGGCCACAAAAATTCTCCTGAGCCGATCAAGCATAGATATGAACACAATATGGGAACCAGTAATAAGGAGTGCAAGAGAAAAACGATAATAACAACAAAAAATTGAAATATGAGCTCTGGTAAAAAACATGCAATGATAACAGCAAAAGATTGCATTATGAGCTCTGGTAAAAAAAAGGTTGCTGTAGACATTAGCTTTATAATACCCAGAAATTCATACACAGATTTCCTCAAGGACACATGTCACAGTGGATAAAGTAGTTAGTTAGATCCAGTGACAGGACTCAAAGAGTGTTTGTTCAATACCAGGTTAAGTCGGAGGAGAACTTTGAGAGGGGAATTAACAGGAGATAACTGACATCCATTAGACGTGGAACTAGAACAGTCTACCCCAGTGAGCGAAATAAAGGGTTCAGTTTGACATTCCGACCACCTGAAGAAGACCGGAGCGTACAAAGACCGAAACATTGTGATAAACATGGCGACAAAGATGAGGACAATAGTCCGAATAATGTAAAGAGTTAACCTAGAAACTAGGCTCATTCTTAAATAGTCTTGTCAGATTAAGCTTTTCATATGAATGTTATGATTACCGGCAAATATGCTCAGAAATTTCTAAACTATTTGCAACCGTTGTTTTTTTTCCAGATCGATAACTAAAAATGGCTTAGATCGAGTAAAATATGCAGGTACTATATGCTTCTTCGAACCTCGTTGAGTGTCGTTATAGAATCAGAAACAATTAACGGTATATTGTAACAGAAATAAAACCCTTGAGTACTTTTAATAACATCAGCAACTAAAATGGCTATAACATTTAAGTCGGAGAAAAAGAATGGAAAGGTTGAGGTTTTTATACTACCTGAAAGAAAAGGGTAAGAATGAAGAATGATGTTAAGGACATTAACATCTACTGAATAGAGGAATTCTATTTAACACTTTTCAGAGAAAGATTGTATAGATTTTAACAGGCAACTGTGATTACTTGGTTAATTAAGGTTAATTTTTTCCTTGTAACAAAAAAGGTATTACTATTAGAATTAACATTAAATTTATAACGGAAAAATGCTATGAAGTATATCAAAATAACTTCTGCGAATAAATCCCCATTGAAAGCGCACAAATGATAATAAAAGCGATAATATAATTGTTGTGGATTCCGGGATGTAATCCGGTCTCAAATGAATGACAAACGCAGGAATGAAATATAGCAAATAAATGTATTGACGTAATAATACAATTGTTAATACGGTTAGTAGATCCAGAAATGCGGTTAGTAGCAATAATAATAATAATAATATATATATATATATATATATATATATATATATATATACGGTCTGGGAAATTCAGTATCGAAGTATGACTTCCTTCTGAGTCTACGTGCTCGCAACTGTGACTCCTACAAAGCGGTTACCTCACACTCGACTCTTCCGGTTAACTACAACCCTTCACTGTTAGTCTCACTCTCTCACTCCCGGTTATTCAACGGCAGCAGTACAAGTACACACTGGGCGAGTCCACTTGTATAAAAAGGGGTGGACCCCTTAACAATAATCAGCCAGGAAACACTACAAAATATAACTACACATGTCATTTCCATATGACAGGGTATCCGAATGATAATAAAACAAATATACTAAAATATTTACTCAGAATAATTATTAACTGTTCACTATTACATATAACATCAGTAAATATATAATATGAATTTAGTAACAGCAGAACAATATACAGCGTGACAATAAAGTCACTATGCATTTACTTATAATAAAAAAAGCAAAGCATTGAAGCAGGTAGTTTCCAGTTCAAACAGTATTGTTTACAATAGTATTTTATTGTTATTAATTAGAATCAACCAGAACCATTTTAATCATAGTTTTCTGGGCTGTTGATTACTTGCTTTGTCTTAATTGTTATTGTAAGTAACTGCATAGCGAATTTATTGCCACCCTTTCTTTCTCTTTCTCTCTATTTTTCTCGGTGTCTGTCTCTCTATCTGTCTGTCTGTCTGTCTCTCTCTCTCTCTCTCTCTCTCTCTCTCTCTCTCTCTCTCTACATATGTGTGTGCGTGTGTGTGTGTGGAAGAGGAATAAAATTGTTTTATAAAATAAACGTCTTGATTTTCATAACCGAACATTTTTCTGTGTCTCTCTCTCTCTCTCTCTCCATATTTTATATATATATATATATATATATATATATATATATATATATATATATATATATATATATATTCTGTTCGCTTGATTACCAGACACAGTGTGCAAATAGTTTCGTCAAAACTGTAAGAAGATTAAATTGAAAGATAAATAGATTCGATTTTTGAATGTCAAAACAATGTATCTTTTCATCAATAAAACAAATGTTACTGTATGGTTATTTAATAACGTGGGAGCCACTCCATTCTTTTTGCCTCCGTCTAGCTTAATAAACTTTTCTTTGTTAGACATTTAATATATTGTTTTTACTTAGAACAATATTATTGAGTTTGACTGGATGACTTGTATTCTCAACCGCATATGTTTTCATGGAAAAATATGATCCACTGACGAAAAGCATTTCAGAAAATTGAAACCAAAGTAGCCAATCATGTTAACTGTTGTTCGTCTACATAAATATTTGAATATTTGTTTCACTTGTTTTCACAATAAAATCCTGACAGGTCTCTTCAAAACAGAAAGGCAGTACCAGTATATGAAGGAGAAATTTGTCTCCAACAAATATCACATAGAGTCTGTCTATATTTCTGAGATGAGGTATTATGTACAGTATTTACATTAGTCGGACTATTGTCCTCATCTTTGTCGCCATGTTTATCACAACGTTTCCTCAAGGACGCATGGCACAGTGGATAAAGGCGTTGGTTAGATCCAGTGACAGACCCAAAGAAGCTGAGTTCAATACCTGGTTAAGGCAGTGGAGAACTTTCAGAGGGAAAATTAACAGGAGATAACTGATAACTGACATCCATCAAACATGGCTAGAAACCAGTGATCAAAATAAAGGGTTCAGTTCGAAATTCCAACCACCTGAAGAAGGTCGGAGCGTACAACGGCCGAAACGTTGTGACAAATATGGCGACAAAGATGAGGACAATAGTCCGACTAACGTAAATACTGTAAATATGACATAGTCATTCCAAAAATTCTACTGTAAGCCAGGGATACAGTTACCAGATTTTTGTATTATATGTGTTGGTAAATTTGCATAGGATATATATATATATATATATATATATATATATATATATATATATATATATGTTTAAATATATATATATATGCACACACACGCAAACACGCACATGTCTCTCTCTCTCTCTCTCTCTCTCTTTCTCTTTATATATATATATATATATATATATATATATATATATATATATATATATATATATATATATATATATATATATATGACGATTATAATAATAATAACTGGCAACTTATATTCGAGGATACCTGTCTATTAGGGCGGCTAGCCAATCCCTATTGTAGACTCTCGTTCAGGCACATTTGTGTTTGTTCAGCACCCCAGAGTGAACCTGTGGTTTATACTGCAAATATGCTGAGCAGAAATTAGTTACAGTTTCTCGAAGAGAATGTGTTATATAGCATGATCAACAATATACATGTGGTCGCTTCTTTTGTGTTCTATATGAAAGTAGAAAAGTAAGAAATTCTCTCTCTCTCTCTCTCTCTCTCTCTCTATATATATATATATATATATATATATATATATATATATATATATATATATACGCTTTCACACACACAGATACATACAAAATACATATGCATATCCGTCGTTAATTTCAGCCCTTGACAAACTTTCTGACCAGAGGTGCCGTCTATGCTGCCGCCATGTTTACACTGTAACAACAGCAAGAAAATTGGCGTAATGAAGCTTAACTTTCGATCGTGTGACCACTTTAGCATTACCTATAAGAGCGCGTGGGCAGAAGACTGTGTGACAAATCTAAAGATCTATCATGGCGAAAGTGCGGATAGAGGACCCTCGCTGCCCACCATCAGAATGGCTGATGCCCATCTCTACCAGAGCGCTTTACTGCCTCTGCTTTGTCTCCCGCAGCCCACTGATACGAAGTGTAGCAAATACATTGAATCTACAGCCTATTCTATCGCAAGGAAAGTTGGTTATCTGTGTCGCGCCAGAAAGTTTTTCTCACCTGTGTATCCATCAAATCTCAAATCAGCGATTCGTCTTGCACGAAATTCTGCTATCATATATGATCTGGAGCCCCCCTCTTCGTCTCGAAGTCCTCGACAAAATACAGAGACGGATATACAATGTGATGGGTCCTGATATGGCATCTCGTCTACAATTACTTTCTCACGGACGTGCTGTGGCTTACACCTGTCTTTTCTACATGTATTTTCACGGCAAATTTTCCGCCGGGCTACATTCACTTGTTCCCAAACTGCATGAATTTAAGCGTGATATTTGTTTGGCATATCGGTGCCATCGTTTTACTATCGAAACAGTTAAATGTAGCCGCCTCTTCTACTCCAGCAGCTTCTTCTCTCACACTTCCTGACAGTGGAACTCCCTTCCTCTTACTTGCCTGCCTGATAGCTATAATCTTCAAATAATCAAATGTAATGTCAATTGACATCTTCTGATGCCTTGATCTTCGTCACCGTCCTTCTCTCTATCTATTCCTCAAACACCCATCTTGACTCTTACTTTGTTTCGCTGTAGCCCCTTGCGTGATACTGGCATTGCCACATTGCTTGGTGTGAAATGCTTAGAAAAAGCATTAAAAATAAATGTTTGACTTACCCTCCTATATATGAATTGAGATCAAATATGAATTGGAAACCGATAGAAAGATAAGATAAGAAACAAACAGGAAATGTTTATAAATCTAAAATGTCATATTTTTGTTAAAGTTTCATCAAAAAATGAAATATGGGCGAGTAAAATAAAATTCTGCTGTTATTTATTTTTTGCGTTATTTGTTTTTTATTCGCTAAGCAAAACTCACGTGGTTCTGCCTTTTTATGACATATGCGTCTATACAATTCATGTGTGTATGTATATCATAATTCTACTTTGTTTACGTGGGAGTCAGAAATAAAATATAATATGTGTGTCTGTGTGTTTGTGTATTTATCAATGCTTGTTGGTTGCCTACATGTTGATATGCTGACATTTGGTGTGAGTGTAAAAGAATTTCAGTTACATTCATTGTTGTTGCATTTAGACATATCCTAGAATTCTTGAATATGGATTTTACTACATTTGATGATATAATAAACAGTAATTGATAAATAATTTATCAGAACTCGGAGTATTTTTCTTGTGTGGCATTTATAAAATCGAAGTTATGGCCGGTTTTGTTTCTGTTTTGTTAAGACTGAGTTTAAAAAGTGAAATCACATTGATTTGGAAATATTTACAAAAATCAAATCCTTGTCTGATTTTAATGAAACTTCCTGGAGTTGTTCACAAATGATTGTAATTATTTCACAAATCCTTTCTTTTTTTAGAAAATCTTTATAAAAAAACTTTTTTTTTTACATATGTTACTTTCTAACTATTTAATTTTATAAAATTTAGAGATATTTATTTTGTTCGGCTTAATGTTTATATTAGTTATAAGCAGAACTCTTTGTATCATTTAAATTAGATACTTTTTCTAAAATAAGAGACTCAGTTATGAATAATATACACTGAATCGTAATATAAAAATAACTTAAAACTAAAACATTATTTAATGAGAAAAGCTGTTAATTATTTTCATGAATACGACATATTAAGCACATTATTGTCTTAAGAAAACTTTTTTTTTTGATGGAGAATGAATATGTACGAGAATTGTTTTGTTTTTCTAAATATTAAATAGAATACTTTATAAATCTTTTAAAACTCTTTATTAATTAGTACGGCTTTGTATTGTTATGAAATAAAAACAATATTAATCACAATCTGAAAATCTTTGTAGAATTCTGCGACCCCGAGTATTTTAAAAATAATTTTTGACGTTTTTCGTGTGTCGATTTGTGTACATAGCGACGTCAAAACACATTAACCGAAAATAAGTATGGTAACGATAGTAAATTTAAAGCTAAAATTCAATAAACCATTAGATAATGGGGATTATTTTCTTTAATTTTTGCGATGAGTGGGTTGTTGAAAACAATACATAAATAGTCCTTAGGTTATATTGGGTAAGTAATTTTGGCAGATATGTCCCACATAGAAAAACTACTTAAATTCCCGGCATTTAGTCAGTCAATACATCTGTCAATACCTAATAAAACGTCTCCCTCTATGATAAAAAATGAATTCCTGTGATATTTTAAAATAATGGTAAATAATAAGCGTTTCAAGTCTGATTATTGAAACGTTAATTCAGCTAATATTCCCTCAATAAAGTTTTAAATCAGTATATTATATTTTGACTGATTTTTAATAAAGAGAATTGCATTGTGCTAACAGATGGCTAAAAATAGCAAAAATCAGTGATTTTTAGTGATGTAAAAATAAAAGTCCCTCCAGTCAATTTCAATTAGTTTTGCAATAAAGCAAAGTATTTTGATTATTGGAAATATTACATTTAATCTCCTAGATTGAAATTAAAACTAGAAGAAAAGCTTCTGAAAAAAAAGATTTTTCATTTTTTAAAAAATTAATTTTAATCCTTAGGTATAGTGTTTATTTAGAGGTGCCATATGCATATATATATATATATATATATATATATATATATATATATATATATATATATATATATATATATATATATAGGTAGGTAGATGCCACTTGATTATTTATATTTCAATCCTGTTTTACAATAGATATAAATATATTCATATTTTTAGTATCTGCGGATCACTCCATAAATATAGACGCAAATATACTAATGTATGAAAATGTAAGTAAGTGTTACAATTACTTATTTATAGTTTAATCATATATATATATATATATATATATATATATATATATATATATATATATATATATATATATATATGTACACGTGTTTGTTTTACGTTGAAGCATATATTAAATTAGATCAGGCTGACACGCCACATCGATGAGTCAAGTTTCTCATTACACGATACCTGACACTCTTTAAACATTACACATTATGTAGAGAATCACTGCCCTTGGGTATAGGTATCAGTTTCACAAAGTCGGCAAGAAATCGTTTCTTAGTTTAGAACAGAAATAGATTAATTAAATATAATCATCAGTTTTCATTTAGTTTTGTGCCATGTGTGATACACGCTTAGGTGATCATGTATCTTTCGTTACATGAATGACGAGGCAGATTTTTTTCCCCGAAGTAGATGGCCATTTCTTTCTGCGGTAGACCAGTTTCCACCCAAGGCTACAGAACACGGCCTGTTTTGTTGTTTACCATTAGGTTATTAGAACGTAAGTGAATATAATGGATTCAACAGGAATTCGAACTCGGCTCTCAGATTCATCAATGCGAGCCTTTACTCCGCCGTGCCTGCTATCATCAAAGTTACTGGTTCAGAATAGTGAGTTTTATTATTATTATTATTATTATTATTATTATTATTATTATTATTATTATTTTTCCGCGTCTATAGTTTCTCTTGCCGTGTCTGTTTGATTACCAATGGAAATATTCGCTAAAGTTCGAACATATTTTTTCTACTCAAGATAATCTATTTTTTCTCCTTTTGAAATTTACAACCGGTTTCTTATCTGTCTGATTATACGTGTATCATTGTCTTTATCTATGTATTTATGTTGTCAGGTTGGTGCTTTTTATAGCCTTTCATTCTGAATGATAAAGAAAATCTTTCAGTGGAGATACTGGAACATATCTCAGCATTTGCTAACGAAGGTTTTGCACTATTTGCAAATGGAGGTATAATAAAAGACGTATTCAAAGATACACAGCGAAAGGTAAATATACTATGTTTTCTTTTAACCTTTTTTAAAATAATAATAATAACGATACATATATATATACATACATATATATACATATATATATATATATATATATATATATATATATATATATATATATATATTATTATTATTATTTTTAAAAAGGTTAAAAGAAAAGATAGTATTAAAAAATAAACTTTCTTGTCTACTCAGCCAAATTCGCCGACAGTCTTTCTGCTTACACCTCAGTCCGTGCATACAATGTAACTAGAGACACATTCCTAGAACTCACCAGATCAACCAAAGTGAAAGACGGATAAAAGTCCTTTATAGACATAGGCGTATATCGTTTCGTTTCTAAAACTTTCATACAAGTATATATATTTCTATCTATAAAAGGCAGGATATGTGTGTGTGTGTGTGTGTGTGTGTGTGTGTGTGTGTGTGTGTGTGTGTGTGTGTGTAACGAATGCACGGCCGCAATTGTCGACGGATTTGCACCAATATTTATATACACATACTCCAAGTTAGCCAGAAGGCAAAGACCGACTTTGCATTTTCCCAACTCCCATCGATAGTCGAAATAATCGAGTTTTTATGCTTCTACGGCAGTTTTCATGTAGTTTGCGGCCATTTTCTACTGGCCAGATTGAGAGCCAATAGCTGGCTGCCACGAATAGGCAGGAAGATGCTATTGGCCAGCGTGAGAGCCAACAGCTGACTGACAAGAATGTTAACTAGCATGCTTGCATGCAAAAAAATCGATAGCTGCATTCGCCACAATTGGGAAAAATTTAAATCTGCATGGCACTTTACTCCATTTGGCTCATTCGCTTGTTTAAACTCAACGTTGATTCTGATTCCGCAGAATGGGTCGGTGTGAAAAAGTATTTGTTGTTAACAATCATTTTCATTCGGTTTTCCAGTTACGAGTCCTTTTTAAAGCTGATCGTTTTGTGTTCATTTTGTTTAGTTCTTTTTTCGTAACAGATTTAATGTTTAGTATAGAACTTAGAAAAAAATTCGCAGTGTGAGATAGGCAAGAAGTAAGGCATGTAGCAACATCATCAGGGAAAAGGGCACCTTTAAAGGCAAGGAAGGGCAAAAATATTTTAAGTCAAGTGATAGCGATTGCTGTATGAGTCGTAATGATTTTTGAATCAAGTACGGGCAACGCCGGGCCATGCTGCTATATATATATATATATATATATATATATATATATATATATATATATACTTGTATAAAAGTTTGTAGAATCGAAACGACATACGCGTAGCCTATAAAGTACTTTTATCCGTCTTTCACTTTGGTTGATCTGGTGAATTCTAGCAATGTGTCTCTACTTACATCGTATGCACGGACTGAGGTGTAAGTAGAAAGACTGTCGTCCAATCTGGCTGGATAGACGAGAATATTTTTTCCTTCTTCTTCGTCATCATCACCATCATGATCATCATCTTATTATTATTATTATTATTATTATTATTATTATTATTATTATTATTGCCTTTGATTTCTGGTGTGTACCCATTTCTTTCAGCGTCCTGTCCAGAGACCTAAGATCAGAAATGGAATCATGATATTTCCTCTGACCAAGTAAAAACAAAGACACACATACACGTACATATTTTACGTAGATAATGTCCTTCGTAAAGTGTGTGCTGTACTCGCGGGAACCTTTTTTTTTTGTACTTCTTTAAGACGTGGGCCTCCAGAAATCCCTTCATTTAGTTTACTGGAATATTTCCAACCAATCCGAGGGCTCCAACTACAACAGGGATTGTTGGAGTTCCCATGTGCCACATTTTTAAGATTTCGATTTGTAGATCTTCAAAAATACATTACAGTCTCTAGGGACTGTCTAGATAGTATCTTTTCCAGGTGTGCTGGTCAAACTTTCTTCTTCCAATAAGTGAGGATCCTCAGACGAGGCATTGCAGATTTTCGTCTCGGGCAAACGGCTACGCGACCCCGTTTTATACCGGGTCTACGGGTAATTTTTGGCCGAGCCTACGGGCTCGGAATACCCCGCATTAAACTCCGCCTTGTGCCACGTCCTACCTCGTGCGAAGGCTGGTAAATATCGACTGCCATGTCAATATGAAAGTGCATTTTGCTTTTATGATATTGATTACGGTGTCTTGCCGATTAATTTTCATTGTTCTGTCTGTGTGTATTTTAAAGTTACCAAAAATTTTTTCAGGTAACCGGGTCTGGATTATGTACATACCAGTTTCTTGCAGTTTCCTTCCCGTCACAGTGGCGTATTTCCCATTGCAGATATTGGCCCACTTTATCATGCCGTGTTTTATATTCAGTCGGTGCTAAAACCCTGCAAAGTGATACAAAATGGCCACTTATATCTAGACATTCATGTCATTATCTGCAAACCGGGTTAACACAATTTTTCAATATGTGTACTTGGTAATTTCTGCTTAGCAAGCATTGGTACTGTGCAGCAAGTATAAAATCTTCCGTTTCAGCTTTTAACCCTGCACTACGTAACCACTGATGGTTACGGTGTTTATTTACAGCAGTTTGTTTGATACGAGGAGTAGTGACTATGAAGAAGCTTACGATCTTTTTTGCATTTGGTACATTACTTATTTTCTTTTACTTTTATTTTTTTTTACTGTTGCAGTAGTTTTATTATGGTTTACTTACACTACTTCACCCACTTGAAATTCCCTTTTGAATTTATTGTCTTCCTTCATTAATGAATAAAATCTCATTTTGAATTCATGTTCTTTGGTACAGATAATCATTAATTCTTCTGTAGTTTGCCGGTATCTTTGAAGAGAGATTTATGTGGCTGTGTAAGGAAGTTCTAGTTGAATTAATCCTCTGCCGTCTTCGAATTTGGTCACATACAGATGAACAACATCAACCTTAGGATCAGTCATGCGGTAGCAAGTGAGAAGCTTTCTCGTTCTGGCATCTAAACGCTTAATGTCAGTTATAGTCGAATTAAGGATGTTGAAACTCTATTGCACCACAATGACAACCCATATGTTTGAGGCTGATATTCTGTTTTGGGAATTCAACTCGTCATTTAACACCAGACTGCACACTCCTGTAGAAATCTTTTATTACTTTCTCCTTCATTTGGATATGCTGTATACCATCCCCTTCGTTGACTCTGAGGTATTTATAGACATCTTCTCGTTTCAGTTGCTTAATATTTATAACAGAATATGGTTCTATTGACTGTGTTTCTGTACTTTTCCTTTTCTTGAATGTTATTTTTGCACATTTATCTTATTTCAAATGTATACCAATATCATTACCGAAAAGTTTACAGTATTGACGACTTTGGCAACATTTTAATATCATACATGTAGAATAATTTATTGACGACTTTGGTACCATTGTGATATCATAGATGTAGAATAATTCATTGGCATTTTGGCAACATTATGATATCATATACGTAAACTAATTTATTGACCACTTTGCACCATTTTGATATCATAGATGTAGAATAATTCATTGACGTCTTTGGCACCATTTTGATATCATATGTGTAGAATAATTCATTGGCGTTTTGGCAACATTTTGATATCATATATGTAGAATAGGTGATTAAACATTTTCTGTTTTACATTGTTTCCGTAGTTATTATTGTTTAATTCATGCAAAATGGAGGTTAAGGACAGACAGAACCGAAGAGGCGACAGGGAGTCTCCTTAAAAGATTCCTGGTCGATATTCAAACAAGTGGAAGAGGAAATACCTTTGGCGTGATTTGGGTATAATATGGCTTTCCAGATTCATGATATATTTACGGAAATATATTTTCACCGAGGAGTCTTTATACATTTCCAAAGCCTTAAGGACCCATGGGTGTAGCACACTATCAAAGGCTATCAATATCATTATTACATTATTCACATTATTCGGACTATTGTCCTCATCTTTGTCGGCATATATATTACAACGTTACAGCCGTTGTATGCTCCGGCTTTCTTCATGCTTGGAATGTCGAACTGAACCCTTTATTTCGCTCTCTGGGGTAGACTGTTCTTGTCCCACGTGCAATGTTTAATGGATGTCAATTGTCAATTATCTCTTGTTAATTCCCCCTCCGAGTTCTCCACTGCCTTAACCGGGTATTGAACTCACACTCTTTGGGTCCTGTCACTGGATCTAACTAACGCCATAATCCACTGTGCCATGTGGCCTTGAGGACATTATTATTATTAGTAGTAGTGGTAATAGTAGTAAGGTCTGTGAATGCCGATATATAGCTTTTCCCTCTTTACTTCTGGAAAGATAAATGCTACTCCCGCGTTGATGCTTCCCTGGACATCAACGTATTAATCACTTCATTTTAAGTGTCAATCGTTATCATTATCTATCCTCATTATACTTATAATCTTCACTTCCTACGCTTTTGCACATATCACGCCCTATTTATTTAAACATTTTCACCAGAAGCCTCTACGTTGAATGTCTCTCGATATTTTAGTAGATGGACTTTAGTTTGAAAACAAAAAAAAAGAATAATTTTCTTTTAGTGCTAGGAAAAAGATTTTAACTTTTTCTTTAAGGGGGTTTTATGATAATTTACCCACACACGCATAGACTCTCCTAGCTATAAATAGGAGCAGGTACTGCCTTCTGGAGAGCGATGTTTCCAGCAGTGAGCTCTGATAGTCGGACCGGAAATTTTTTTGCTGTAACATTCTCGTTTGTATATGCTTGTATTATTGTTTCTGTTAATATATTGGTTTACATCAATTCCTCTCTTAAGTCTTTATTTCTGGCCCAAACAAGGCTACGATATGGGGTGAGATAAAACGAAAGTTATAACAGCGTATAGAGAAAAAAGCCTATTTTCTATTGAATAAAAACATTGTATAAAGAAGGTTTAATTAAATATTTTTTTATTCAGGTTTTAATTTTATCTCCTCTCTATGCTTTTTATGTGTCGAATGACTTTTGCGTTCATTGTTAGTCTTTCATTTATTATATACTACTTTAAAAGCCGCCCTCTTCTCCCGCGGCATGTTCTTGATGGGCCTTTGACTTTAAAGTACTTTGAGAGTCTCTAAGTTTTTGCCTGTACTCAGCATTGGAAGCTTTCTTGGCTGACGTTTGGTTTGCATTTTCATTTCCACGGGACTTTTTCTCGCTTGAGACTTGGCTCTTTTGATTGTGATCCGTTCCTCCCTTGGCAGAGATTTCTATTTGTAATAATACTGCTGCCGTATGCGATACAGAATACTTCAAAATTGAATTCTGCATTTATTTATTATATTAATATTTAAGCTTAACTTTTAAAAGTTCAGCGATGTTTCTTCTGTTGCCACTAAATTTAAAGAGAGTTTTATGTACGTAGATACTTTCCGTACAAAATATTATTTTTCTTTCAAGGGAAACTGTCGCTGGATTTCGCAATTAATTGCGATTATTTCGAAATGTATTTGCAAGTTATAAATTTTTTATCGTCCAAAAAGTTCGTCGCAAAATATCACTTAAAAAAATCGCCGAAAACAATCGCAGTAATAAAACTTGCGAATCAAGAATTTATGTAACATGAGTTATTGAAAGTTAGAGAGTTGTGCCCCTTTAATTGCAAAAGTGTGACACAGTGGTACACTGATATTCGCATTTATTATATAGATTATATAATTTGATATCGTATAAAAAATTCGTCGCAAAAAATTACGTAAAATAATAACCGAAAACAATCACAGTCATGAAAGATTGAGAATCCAGAATTGCTGTAACATGAGCTATTGAAAGTTAGAGAGTTGTGTCCCTTTGATACTCTGCCTTTCGCATTTATTGCATAGATTGCAAAGTCACATAAGCAAACAATATCCACCAAAATTCTCCGTAATTGCAGATGAAAAAATGATCTCACCATCAGTACTTCTACGCTTCAGGAATGAGTAAATGCTTAATACATTCTCATTTAATATTTGGCTTTACTTGTATATTTACAAAATACGAGAGAATAAAATATGTAAAACCTCAATTAAATAACCGACGCGCAGTGATAAAACTAACAAGAACACATATTATTTCGCACAGTTCATGGAATAATTGACAAATCTTTTATCAGAGAGACACTGTTTCGTGGCATTTATCTGTGATTACAAATGGAAACGTTAATTCAATTTTTCCTGTCAAATCGCGAATGAATATTGTCTTGAACGGACACACATCCAGATTTTATTACATTAATGCATGAGTCTGCCAAATATCTTTCCTTCAACCTAATTTGTTCTTATTTTTCATTAACGATTTTCCCCATGACATAAGCTCTCGAATCGGTATATATATGTTGGTAACGACTGTTTAACATTGTCAAAAATGTAAGTCTGATAGATTAGATATTGTCCAGTTAGCAGTTGCTCTCCAAAATTATATTCAATAAACTCTTTGTTAATTGTAACGCCTCCAAATGAATATGCCATTCTTTAATCATGGAAGATAAACTTTAACTTCCATCAGCATGTCTAACTCTAATCTCCCGGAGTGTAACTCGTTGTGTCTTATCTTGTTTTCCACTGCCATGAAGTAAAACAATTATATCGAATTGTTTGCGAGGTCTGCTTCTAAGAAAAATTGCTTTCTTGTGTCGGATTAGAAAATATTTTTCTCAGCAGAAAGATTTACTAAGTATAGCATTCGTCCATGTCTTGAAAGTTGCTGCTACATCTGGCCGGTGTTTCTACTATATATATAGAAATTCTTACTAAAATTCAAAGACTCTGCTACACACCGCTGAAACATATCTTCTTTTTATGTTTTTATAGTAATTGTTTTGATGAGCTTTTCCTTTTGGTAACTTAAGGAATTTATGCGCAGTACAATATTTGTTTAGCGCATATCAACCCTTTACGTGTCATTTAATACCGAAATTTAATTTTCTTGGGGATATTAGTAATTCCTTTAAAAATGTATTGCTGGTAATGTATTATTCTTTTTACAAATAAATGTATTCATGTTAATATTTTTTTTAACAAAATGGTAATTTTTCTTTTGCAAAAATGAATTGCTGGTAATATATTTTGTTTTTTTTACTAAAATATATTGCTAATAATATTTTATTTCCTTATAGAAACGAATTGATTCTTTTTTTTTTTTACAAAAATGTATTGCAGGTAATTTTTTTACTATGAAAATATATTGCAGTATATACCTGCCTCCCAAGGGGTAAGATGCTGCACGAGGCCAAATTTAATTTCAGGAAATCCGAGCCCATGGGTTGGGCAAAAAATACCCGTAGACCCCGCATGCGCGGGATCAGGGATCTGTCTATCTCCCTGGACGAGACTCTGCCCTACGGCATTGCCTCCTCCGGGTTCCTATCTGCTTAAATGCAGAGAGTTCGATACAGCAAGAGTTTCCCACTCTAACAGCTCACGCTAACAGCATAGACAGCATATTGCCCCTAATGAAAAAAATATTTTGCTGGTATTTTTGTGTGTGTGTGTGTGGGGAGGGTTAAACTATTGCACATAGCAGGGACGCTAACAGGTACTATCACCCCGTTTCAGTGTGTGCCTGGGAATAACAGCAATTAACAAGTGGTTTCATGCCCCTCAAAACCTCCCAACCAGTGGTCTTGCTGCCGGAGGTAGATTATCGTGATAGCCAGTAATCATATTAATGTTAAAAATGTTGCATGCAACAATAATCTGTAGGATAATAGTTTGTTATCTCTTGTGGATCTCGCTTTCGCCTTACTGCTTTATTGTCAACTCCGTTTCTCAAATATTTAATTAGAACCACAAGCGTACTATTCTCTCTTCTTGAATTCTGTTATTTTATTGTCCTGTCTCCTCAATAATTTTTATTTCAGATTATTTCTCTCTCAACCTAATTTTAGTGACTTTATCAACTTGCTTGGAGTGAAAGGATTAAATAAGATTTGTGAATATAAAATATGTTCCCTCTTGTGATTATCTTTTCTGATGTTGGAATTTACAAATCATTTGAAATTTACTTGTTTATAAGTATAGCAATAGCTTCATCTACATATTTGTGTTTTAAAACTGAAGCTTTTCATAACCGTTCATTGTAACAATAAAATGGAGATATCTATCAGTAAATTAATTTGTATAACACTCAGTTATGTGCTATGCGTGATACACGGTTAGGCGATAATGAATCTTTCGACACATAAATGACGAGGCAGATTTTTTTCCCGCTGTAGGTTGCCATATTTCTGTGGTAGACCAGTTGCCAACACCGTCTGTCTTGCTATTTATCCAGAGCTAGGGGAGGAGGAGAAGAAGAGGATTCATACAATTCCCAAGGTAATGGATCTGACTGAAATTCGAACTCGGCTCTCCGGTTTCTCAATTCGAGACACCATCGATGACTCCACCGCGCCTCCTTACATATCCATGCTCATAAATCCATAAAGAGGATACAGAATTAACTTTAATATTACTTTGAATATTCGCGAGAATTGACACTTCTTATTCTTCTTTTCTTCAGTACGTTGGAGATCAGTGCTCTCCACATTTTCCTATCCTTTGTAGATCTTAATAAATTTTATCTTTTTTTTTTCTCACCTAAACTTATACCCAAGCGAGCTAGGTATTGTATGCCTTGTTTATCTCCGTCCTTCATGCTGTCCTATGAGAGTCAGAATTTTAAACACAATTTTCCTCATTATTCTTAGATTTTCAACTCTTTCTGATATCAAATATAATGTACTTTTTGTTTCCTTTTCCTCTAAATTTTCGTCATAGATCTCATGTTCGGTCCATGGTATTCTCAGAATCTTTCAGTAGAGCCGAATTTCTATTGTTTCAAGGCAATTCTTCTGCCATATAGAGGAGGAATAACGTTATGTAACATAGTATTACCCATTTGTTTGTTTCTTTATACTTTGCTTAGCTTTTAGAAGGCAACGTCTGATATCACAATGCGTCCTTGGATTTGAGTTTTGCACTTTCTGTCTTCTGTTAAAATATTTCCCAGTTATAATTTACTTCGGGAAAACAGAATATGTTGCTTTTGGTATTGGTGAATAAGTTGGAAACTGTTTTCTTAAAGAAAGAAGTTAATGTGAGAGAAATATCAGGCAACAGATAAAAAAATGGTTTCCTTACGAATAAAAACATTGTATCAGGAATTGTAACATTAAATACATTTATGACCTTACTTAATCGTATCTGTTTCTCGTCAGAACTATACAATGTCAGATTTTATTATGCAAGAGAAACGTTGCAAAATAAAATTCATATCATGGGACTGATATTTGTATTATATTTATATGAATAATATATCAGGATTAATGTAGAAATATCACCCGTTAAAACACCTTTAGTATTTATGTATAAATCAAAATAAAAACTGTTTAGCTTCTCTAGAGGTAGTTTTGACCAACACCACAAAATGATATAAAAAATCAAATCATGAATAAAAATCTAGTCATGTCCTTAAATCGTTTCGAAATATCGAGATTTTCATATGGATGTCATGTATGGCAGCAAACACGTTCATAAATAGCTAAACCGTCAGCTGTATGTAAACCGGATTCTTAAATTAAAATTTTTAAAGTGTCTTCGAGGGAATGAAGACTGTAGCTCTTAGCGAATACCATACATCTTCATACTTCGAGCACTGGCGATACATAACCAACAACAAAGTACTGAACCAGATAATAGAAGCCACATCACTTAAGGATTTTCAACAGCAGCAACAAGGAAATGAATATTATATATAAGTGAAATAGAAAATAATATCGTAATCTAGATTCTGTTGTTTCACAAGAAAAAGGTTTAGTAGGAGAGTACCCGATTGATAATAGAAAGGGTTATCTCAGTGGACATGAGATATATATTTTCCTGAATTATTTTCTTGGAAAGAACTTAAAAATATCAACCAACAGTAGCACTGGCTTCCCGGTAAATAAATGCCGAATGTTACCTGACAAGAAAATGATTAATATTACAATTACTATTGCCATAATGCTTTAAACTATTAATGCCATTGTCACAAAATTAGAATATTGAACAGTGGTTAACTTTTAAGTTATCTGTTCTAACTAAAATTAGTGAGACCATGTTTTCGGGTGTGAAATTTAATTAAGCAAATAAACAAATATAACGTATGTTTTTACTTTATTTAACAGCGATCCTTTGTTTAAACACTGTTATTAATTCATACCAGACAAGCAATGTTTGTTAAGAATTTTGGTGATTACAGCTCTCTTGAACATGACTTTAGTTTAATACCCGCCTCAGCCCCAAAGCTTACGAAGATTAGATTGGCACAAAGCCACAAATTTGCGGCATCAAGTGATGATCGAACTCACTACTGATTAATAATTGTTAATCGGACCAGGTCACTAACCATTGCTCAAGGCTGAGTTGACATGGTAGGTACTTAAGAGATGACTATTATTAATAACCATGAGCCAATGTGGAAATGGACTCTTGTCGATTTCCATGGAACTGGACATTAATCAATTTCTACCTCTGTGGAAAAAGGCCGCGAATGGATAAAAATACTTACTAAAATTATTTTGTTACATGACCACAGACATACAGCATCCAATGAAGTTTGAACTCCTTAGCAATGTCAACTAGACTAGGTCATCTAATCCTTACTCTCCAAAATAACTCTTGTTTCGTTTTCGATGTTATTTAAAGCTAGAAAATTATTTTAGAGTGTTAGAATTTTTTAGCAAGATAATATTGCTTTAGTGATACAAGTTTTACTAATTAACCCTTTGCTTGGGGAAGAAGACGTGGATTCATAACTAATACGAATTTGATAAGCTAACAAGAAATTATAATGTGGATATAAAGTGAGGGATCAATTCTATATAAGAAAACTGATGCCTCATTTTGTGGGCACGGTAGTTTCTATACACTTATATTCCAAAGAATGTAAATAAGTCTAATAGACATGCCTGTGTAGCTCATCAGTATTTGATGATTGATTCGTTTTCTAAGGCTTATCAACAATTTATAGGTTATTTATATCCAGAAAATAGTTTTATATTGGAAAAGGTCTTTTGTGAGGTGGGGGGGACATAGTAATTGTTTCGTAATTACAAGTCTTGTTAATTAACCCACAATATGGGGGTGTAAGAGATGGATCCATACCCTCCTAACGGTATTTGCTCGTAAGTGAATATAACGAACCTAATAGGAATTAGAACACAATTGTTTAAACGAGGTTGAATTTTGGTTATCGTAAGTCCACGCTTCTAAGTTGTTTATTATTATTATTATTATTATTATTATTATTATTATTTAACGCGTTGTATATTTAACAGCGATCCTTTGTTTAAACACTTTTATTAACACAGACCCGACAAGCAATGTTTGTTGAGAATTTTGGTGACTTTCACCAGGTATTGAATAAGTCTTCCATGCCGGGTGAAAACAATTTAAAGGTTTTTATAGATGCAATATTCCGAGTGCATCCGGCCATCATTGGTCATTTTCAAAGAAGGAAATTATCTGTGTGAAGTAGGCAGAGTAGCCTTGAAGTTTTTAATGATCCGTAGCTTGAAATGCATCTCTATTCAATGTTGTGATGGTGAAGTTGATTTGAACTTGACGTGACTAAAATTAGTATTTATAAATAAATTCAACATTTATATTGCATAGATGTATAACCCGATATTCGTTATCCATGAACAAATTATTAGTTTATTATTGTGGCACCTTTCATTATTAGAAATATTCATAGAAATATGATTTAATTTTTTTTTTACTCGGTTTACTAAACAGGTTGTTGATTTTTTTTAAAACGGAAAATAATTGAGTTGAAAATAATTCACTAAGATTGTACTTAGACGATCCTAAGGAAAGAAGAAGGAAGGGAAAGAGAGGAAAAGAGAAAAGCAAAAGAGAGAGGTCGAGAAATACAAAAAGCGGTCATTAACAAAAAAAACATGAGTCAGAAAGATATCTTAGCTAGCATGTTGACCGAATTTTTAAAGACAATTGGAAGAATAGAATTAGAAAAATAAAAAAAAAAAGAAAGGAAAGGACATGATATCAAAACGGGCCGCTTGATGAAAACCAGATATCGGTCAAAGCATCTAGCCTACTTTTTGCGTAGAAAGACATCTTATCAATTTGGATAAAGAGAAATTTTGGGAACAATGAAAACGAAATCTTAATCAGAGAAAAGTGTCTTTTGGGTTGAGGGGAGTGACCGGTGGAACGGTATACAGATTCTGACCTGTTAAAAATTAGAACCCCACATTGACGAGTGAAAGATGTTTTCAATTCAGATAAATTAAGATTTTCTGACTGCCGGGTCTGACAAAAAAAACAAGAGGTGAAAAAAAACGATTGTCTCAGATCACAGATGGCGACAATATTCTTCCTGAAGTCACAACTAATTAGCGGCAGGCTGTGTTGACAAAACCCAGGTGAGAAAAAGCCAAGATTATCATTTTTCGTACGTGCGAAAAAGGCCAACTTAGATTTTGTTTTTTTAAAAACAAGAACGATGTAACCACGCCCGAAAGGAGGAGAAAGGATGCTCGATCAATAACAATTGGTCGGAAACGGTCACGTGATCTGCAGAAAAGAAGAGAAAGAAATGCCCGATCAGGAACCATTGGTCGAAAAACGGTCACCTGACATACGAGAGACTAAGAGAGATGGGTGTGCACCTCCCCACAAAGGCACTCTGAGGAAGTAGGGGTGAAAACAATAGCGATAATGGAAATCAAAATAATGCGACTTTTGGAGTTATTGAGAAAACCCTGACACCGACAGACCCACCCCAGTTTGTTGCGGCGTCAATAAAAGCAGGACCCCAGTCGACAGAAATCAGTTGGAGTTGAGAGTTGCAGCTGGACCGCGGGCAGGGATAGAGCCTGAACGCAGGCATCAGGCCCGATTCACTCGCCCCTTTGCGGGCAAAAGAATCCTCAGACAAGAAATCCTCCCAGCCCAAGTCGAAGACAGAAGAGTTCAGCCCCGGACGGCAGCGAGAAGAGACCACCTCGGACGACAGAGAGTTGCGGCTGAGTTGCGGCAAGAAATCCTTCCAGCCCAAGTCGAAGACAAGAGAACTTCCAGCCTAAGTCGACGAAGAAGAAGAAATACAACTCAAGTCGAAGAGAAGAATCAACTGCGAATGATCGATAGAAATTAGCCCCAGTGTCGAACCAAACCACACTCCGACATACACAATTCTAAAGAGTAGGCAATTCGAAATCTTTAGGTTGTGTGATAGAAGCTTGGTGCCATAGTCCACAGAGCGGGTCGGGAATTGAGAACAATTTTGTTTTTATGTAACGGACATTAAGATATAAAAGGTTGTTACCATTTTTTTTTTTCATCAGCAATCTTTTGTCTCGTGAGTTTATTTTTCTCTTTTATTTGTGTTTGCCACCCCGTCGGACTCAACTTGTATCATTTAATCCCTGCTGGTCCGTCTGTCTAAGATCTAAACACAGCGTGGGTAGACAGACCGGAGATCGGTACAGTTGCTTTAGTGACCAGGTATTGGAAGCGAGTCGGGAAAGGCGAGGCTGGTGATCATCTGACCAAGGGGTTGGAGCGGCACGCTTGGACCCAGGAGGAGCGACCAGGAGGAGCGACGTCACCGTTGGCGCCGTAACCAAAGGATCCGACCCTGGGCCAGGTGTGTAACCGTCACAAGTGGTGCCGTGACCAACGGATCAACCCTGAGACAACCACGTCACATATGGTGCCGTGGTGACCGAGGGATTTCAGCCCTGAGAAGACCACGATCGACCGCCGTTGCTGAAAATTCAGACAGAACTCAGAACGACCGGGACCAAAGGAAAAAAAGAACAGAATCGTCTGTAAGGTAGGACACCTTATTTTATTTCCCAACCTCGATTGTTGCTGCATAGACTGTCTTTCTCTGTAGACATGTCAGATTATGATTCGGATAGAGCAGTGGGGGTGAAGAAGAAGTAGGGGGGGGTTGTCAGTGGATCTAAGGAAGCTGTTGGGTGGACCGAGGGTCCCAGTATTTGATGGCAGCAGGAAGGAGTTTAAAAACTGGCTGGCAATCCTCGAGAAGAGCCGAACCATCTACGAGCTCTCGGACCAAGAAACCCTGTATTTGGCATACGATGCCACAAAGGGAAAAGCGTCTGAGTTCGTGAGGGGCCTCTTGGAGAACCAACCCTGCTTGGCAGGAAGAAATAAAAAGACTACTGACCAAAGAATTCGCCGACGAAGGTACGGCCATAGAGGCCATGAGGGCCCTTTAAAACTAACACAGCTACGGGATGAAACCCCGGGAGAATTAGGGGCCCGAGCGGGGGAAGCTATCGTCATTGGCATTCCCCGAAGTGGTCAGGGGATAATGCGGGTTATGCAGGCTCAACTGGCGGACCTGTATGTAGAGGCGCTGAGCGACGAGCGTGTTCGTCACGACGTATTGAAAGAAGGACCGCTCAGACTGTCGGCAGCGATAGAGCTGGCCAGGGAGAGCCAGGGGTGTGGGATAAAGTGAAGAGGTGTGGGAAGAAGCAGATACCAAGTCAGGAGGCTGGAAGAAGTGGGGGTAGGCGGAAGAACCCCCGTGTGGAATCAGAGGGTTAAGGAAGAGGTGGATCGGGCAGAATTATGGGAGGAGGACCCCAATAGAAGGGCATGGTCGACCAGGCATGGCTTTTTATAAGCCCACGCCGGGTCGATACGGGCTGGTCTGCTGGACCTGTGGGCACGAGGACCACAGGGCGGCGGAATGTCCGACGAAGTGGGGTTGCCCCCAGACTTCAATCAGGACAGATGCACCAGGTGTGGTAAGAAAGGACACCTGGCCAAGTGGGTGTGGGCTGAGGAAGGTGCCCCACCGATATTAACAAAGAAGGCTGAGCCCAAAGAGACCGGCCCAGGGAAAAGCCAGCAGGGCCACCCCAGAATTAAGAGGGAGGGGTGGCCCAGTTAAAAAGGAGAGAAATAAAAGCTTGGACCAGTGGGTGGGCGAACCGCTTGAATAGAGGACAGGTTCCCTGAGGATAGACACAAGGCCAACCCAGTTAAAAAGGAAAGAACAAAAATGTTGGACATGTGGTCGGGCGGGGCCACTTTGCGGCAAGCTGTCCAGCAAGAAGGTGCTGGTTTTGCAGGAGGCCAGGACACCTGAAAAGAAACTGTATTCTTAGAAACGGCCATGGGAGACCGGGAGAGGTCCGGCCAGGGGTCGCCCAGGTGCAGGGGCGCAGAACTCCACCTCATAAAAAAAAAAAAATGAAGGTGATTTATTACTACCGGCGCCTATGGCTGGGTTAACCCAAAGGTGGGGACCCAGGAAGAAGAAAGCTCAGGTGTTCTCTTCGCTAACGCAAGAGAGAACTATCCTGTAGAGCAGAGATAGGTGGTAGAGAGATGAGGGCTTTGGTGGACACAGGAGCATCTGTGTCATTGATGAGAGAGGAGACATACAGGCGGGTGAAACGGAAGAGAAGGTTACGGGAAGCGGACATAGAGATCACGCAAGCAGATGGGGCCCCCTGGAGATAAAAGGGATGGTGAGGCTCCAGGTGAGGATTGGGAGGGGTGAAAAGCACCCCAAAATTTTTACGTAACCCCCGACCTGTGTACAGAGGCAATCTTGGGAGAAGATTGGCTCCGGAGCCAGAGGGCCCAGATCGAGTTTAATCCTACTGTGTTGGTGGTGAACGGCGAGAGAACGCCATTGGGATGCCCAGAGGAAGAGATAACCATAGTGGTGGAGGAAGATGTAAAGTTACCTCCTGGGACCGCAGTGTTGGGAAAGGGTAGGCTAATGTCAGAAAAAAGGTACGGAGAGGACCTCTGCAGTTGGTCCCTGTAGAAGGAAAGGGCCTAGAAGATAACGAGGTAACCCTATGCAGGGAAACGGTAGTGGAGGCAGCCGAGTTGGTGCCCATAATGATGGTGGACCAGGCCCAAAAAGACTATAAAGGTTAGGAGAGGGAGAAGATAGGGGAGAGCACTTCCCCTACGAACTCTGAATCAGGTGAGATTCGAGGAGGAACGAAGGAAGCTAGTAGAGCAAACAAAAGGAATCTTAGATGAGGATATATTAGCACCGGATCAATTTAGAACCAGAGTGGGGGGTCTGTTAAGGAACAATCGAGATGTGTTAGCCCAGTCAGATAATGAACTAGGTCAGACCCACACAGTCGAAATGAAAATCGACACTGGAGACCACCCCCCTGTGAAATTAAACCCTACCGAACACCTATACATAAAAGACCCTTGTAGAAGAGGCAGTAGAGGAAATTTTGGAAGCTGGGATGATCGAAAGATCGATCTCTCCTTGGAGCTTCCCAATAGTAATAGTAGGTAAGAAAGATGGCGGCCACCGTTTCTGTGTGTAGATTTTAGAAAGCTGAATTCTATATCGAAGCCGTTGGCGGTGCCATTGCCATTGATAGACGACATTTTGGCATTATTAGGGAAGGCAAAGTACTTCTCTACGTTGGACTTGAGGTCCGGTATTGGCAAGTAGCCCTGGATGAGGCTGACAAGGAGAAGGCCGCATTCGCGTGTCACCTGGGACTGTTTCAGTTCAGAGTGATGCCATTCGGTTTAGCTAATGCCCCGGGAGTCTTCCAACAGCTAATGTCAATAGTGTTAGGAGGATACGAGAGCTTTGCCATGGCGTATTTGGACGATATCTTGATATTTTCGGAGACAGTGGAACAACACTTTTTTTTCATTTAAGACAGGTGTTGGGAAGGTTGAGGAAACACGGATTAAAATTGAAATTGTCAAAGTGTCAGTTTCTGAGGGAAGAAACTAGGTATTTAGGCTTCGTCATAAACGGAGACGGTATTAAACCCGACATGGATAAGGTAAAGGTCATAAGGGAAATGCCAGAGCCTAAGGCAGTGAGGCAGGTAAGAGGTTTTATGGGAGCTATAGGCTACTACCGGCGCTTCGTCCCGGCATTTTCAAGAATTGCCATACCGCTAGTGGCCCTGACGAAGAAATACGCTAGGTTCAAGTGGACAGAGGACTGTCAACGAGCATTTGATTCGCTAAAGGAACAGTTGACAACTGTTCCACTGCTGACGTATCCAGACCTCAGCAAGCCCATGATATTATACACGGATGCCAGTGAGCAGTGTGTAGGAGCAGTACTTACCCAGCCGTGTCCTGATAAGGAAGGACCAGTGCCAGGCATACCAGAGGAAGTACCGATATACTTCCTCTCCCATAAGCTCTCAGAGACACAACAGAGGTGGCCAGTAATAGAGAGGGAAGCATATGCTATCATGTATGCTCTCAAAAAAACTGGACTACTATTTAAATGGTGCGGTCTTCACTATAAAGACAGACCACAAGCCCCTGCAGTACCTATTGCAGGCAGAGTGGACAAATAATAAGAAAATTCAACAGTGGGCACTTAAGTTAAGTGGCTACCACTGTAAAAGATAGAGTATTTGGCAGGAAAGGAAAAACACGTGCGCAGATTTACTCTCAAGAATACCGAAGCAACTGGAAGAAAGATCTGTAAAAAGGTAGAACAGGGAGTAGATGATAAAGCCTATAGAATAGGAGTAATTAACTCTAATAAGCTAAAAGATCGCCCTATATTAGAATCGGACGAAGAAGGGGACGCCCAGATAATAACCGATCCCTACTGGACAGAAGGAATTGAAAAGGAGCAAGCAGACAGTGAAATAGCTGCTCTGGAGAAAGATGGTAAAGGCAGGAGAGACCACCAAGTATGCCATAATAGAGGAAAGGCTGTATTATCTCAGGAAGGGATGAAGAAGTCAAACCCAAGTTGTATGTGCCCAAAAGTTTAAGACCAGAGATATTGGAACAGTGCCACGAAAGGTTGGGTCACATGGGAATTGATAGGACATGTGACCTCATAGGGAAGAAAGTACTATTGGCCCAAACTGTACGGAGAAGTCACTAACTATGTTCGAAGTTGTGTAGTGTGCCAGTCGCAGAGCAGAAGACAGGAAATGGCACCCTTGGAGGAGACAGACGTACCAAACTTCCCCTTCGAGAAAGTGAGTATGGATGTATCAGGACCATATGGAGAAACTGCACAAGGAAACAACTATATAGTGAGTTTTGTCGATTGGCTAACAAATTGGCCTGAAGCATTTGCAGTACCAGACAAGAAGGCCAGAACTGTGGCCGGGTTGATAATAAGTGAAATCTTCCCTAGGTATGGTGCCCCTGTGCAATTGGTAACAGATAATGGCACGGAGAATGTGAACAGCATCATGAGAGAGGTTTTGACAGGTTTGAATGTAGAGCACATAAAAACATTCCCATATCACCCCCAGGGAAATGCTAAAGTGGAAAGGTTTCATAGAACCTTGGGAGATGTATTGGCCAAGTTGGTCAGAGAAAACACTGGAAATTGGGACTTTTATTTGACGCAGGCTCTGGCGGCCGTGAGGTTTACGATAAACGAAACCTCCAGATTTTCTCCTTATTTTTGTTGTTTGGCAGAGACGTGGTCCTGCCTGTAGATAACCTACTGAAGCCTGAAGAAGGTATATGGGAGAAGATCATCATCAACTATTGCTGGAACAGCAACATAAGATATTCGTACAGGCCAGAAGAAGAATAAAGAGGGCCCAGAAGAAAAGAAATGAGAGGGTGAATGCTGAAAAGAAAGGTGGTAGAATTGAAGGTTGGAGACCCTGTCTACTATAAAATCCACCAGAGAGAAGGAAAAACTGGACCAGAGATGGGAACCGTACTACCGGATAGTAGAGCAGACAGGCCCAGTATCATATGTAATATGGGATCAAGTGGCAGGACGAGCGAGGAGGGTTCATGCCAATGATCTGAAGAAGGCTGAAATAGCCAACCTGAAATGAGCGAGCCGAGGCCTAAGAAGACAAGGAAAAGGAAGGTAACTCTGGTTGAACCGGAAGGAATGGAGACGGAGGAAGACTCCGAAGAAGATGAGGAGATAGGTCGACTTGACCAGATAAACGAAGCAGTCCGAGTGACAGAGTTGGAACCCTCAGCGGGGATTAGCGATGTTCAGTCGTCGACTGAGTCAGTGCAGAGAAGACCCCGTGAGATCGCCATCACACCCCCATGTCCGAAGAAAAGGAAGAAAAAGACGAAGAGGTCAATCAAGCAGTCGAAGGCTCTAAAAAAGACACCCTGAACAGGACGAAGGACCCAGCGAGTGGGAGGAGGAGGATTGAATACCCCTTTCCCAGCTTAGGGAAAGGATAAGGAACAGGAGAAGTTTAGACATAGAGTCGAGAGGTATTGAAGACATTCAAGGCGAAGACTCTAAACAGAAAGAAGAATCAGAGGATGAAGAAGAGGACAAAAACCTCCTGGACGGGAGTTAAACACAGAAGGAAGGGTGGAGGTTGAGCAGGAATCACCTCGGAAGATGAGATCAGGGAGGAGAAGAACCCCAAATCTCAGTAGAACAAAAGGGCTGTGCAGAATAGAAGCATTTAGTGTCAACAGATAACGACACTGGCTCATCCAAGATCCTATTGGCTGACTATGGTAGATATGAGTGGAGGGATGGAGATGCGGGGCTGCACCTCACGAGGAACGGAAGATCATTGGCATTATTGATTGGCCACCAGTGGTGTCATGAAGTACGACCTTTAGAGTGGGCGCCACGCACACCTGACCAGACCATTCTGTCTGCTAGGGGTTAGTTAGAGGAGGAAGAGCCGAACTAAGAGAAAAGTTATGAAATGATTGAGTGATGAGTCGAGCGAGACTAAGTGATTGTGAAGAATAACAACAAGAGAATTTGTTACCTTTCAGGAATGATAGCAAGGTACAAGGTGGAAGCAGACTACATAGCATTAAATTGGGGAGAACGAAATTCATGTTGCTATCAGCTGAAGAAGCTAGAAGGTGTAGAGATGATACCCTGGGGACTTGTACCTCGTTGAGCCCTATCTATAAAACTGGCAAACCGCAGACTGTGCATATTAGAATTGTTTGAAGGGAGAGGGAAGGAATCAAAAGAATCTGCCAAGTAGAGGTATTAACAAACTCGGCATTACCACAAGCTATCAGTGTTTCAGACAGGGGTGTGGGCAGTAGCCACACAGAAACATATCAGCCTGTCTAGGGTATGTGGGGAGAGTCCACAAGGACATTAAGAATAAGGCCACCGTTATCCCTGGTGACGCTACCCATGGATGTTCGGCGGTTGGGGTGTCCATCTCCTTGCCCCCCTATTACCAGATGGAAGAAAGGTATGAAGAAAAAGATTCACTCATAGAGATGATTGGTAGAGGCTTAGTCAATTGTACAGAATTATGGGAGCCGATAGTGAAGAGATTCTCTAATGTCACCTTAAATAAGATGCCAGTATTAATGAAGCCAATAGAAAGGATCGATATGGATCACTTAAGGGATAAGTTAAGTGCGTTGGGAGACGAAGATGTAGCTTGGGAAGACGATGAGCAGATCGCGATAAGTTGGTCAATAATAATGGGTACATTCCTAGTTATAGCCATCGGGGTGTAATAATATGGAAGATTAAGAGTAAGAGAAGATTAGCGAACGACAGGCTAGTGAGCATGCAACAACTCGAGAGGGAGATGCCGAGCAGTGTTCCTTACTCAAACAGGACTGGCGAAGAAATTGCTGAAAGACCAATGGAGGAGGCTGGCGTGAGACCACCACGTGCGGCGGGAAAACCTCCCAAGCAGAGAGGAAAACATTGACCAAGAAGAACAAACCCTAGTGAACACATCTGCACCTACAAACACACGCACACATTACCTTGCATGTAAAACAAAAGAAAATGAAAAGAACATTTCATTGCATGTAGAACAAAAGAAAATGAAAAGAAATTTCATTGCATGAAAAAAAGAACATTTCATTGCATGTAGAACAGAAGAAAATGAAAAGAACAAAAGAACAAAAGAAAAGAAAAAAGAACATTTCATTTATGTAGAACAGAAGAAAATGAAAAGAACATTTCATTGCATGTAGAATAAAAAAGAAAATGAAAAGAACATTTCATTGCATGTAGAACAAAAGAAAATGGAAAGACCTTTGCATGTTAGAAAGTAGAATAAATTGCATGAGACAAATTTGCATGTTAAATGATGGAATTGGGTTTAGGTGTCATTTACGGTAAATGACAAATCGGTTAGGGAGGATTGTGGCACCTTGCATTATTAGAAATATTCATAGAAATATGATTTAATTTTTTTACTGGTTTACTAAACAGGTTGTTGATTTTTTTAAAACGGAAAATAATTGAGTTGAAAATAATTCACTAAGATTGTACTTAGACGATCCTAAGGAAAGAAGAAGGAAGGGAAAACAGGAAAAGAGAAAAAGCAAAAGAGAGGTCGAGAAATACAAAAGCGGTCATTAACAAAAAACATGAGTCAGAAAGATATCTTAGCTAGCATGTTGACCGAATTTTTTAAAGACAATTGAAGAATAGAATTAGAAATAATAAAAAGAAAGAAAGGGAGAGGACATGATATCAAAACGGGCCGCTTGATGAAAACCAGATATCGGTCAAAGCATCTAGCCTACTTTTTGCGTAGAAAGACATCTTATCAATTTGGATAAAGAGAAATTTTGGGGAACAATGAAAACGAAATCTTAATCAGAGAAAAAGTGTCTTTTGGGTTGAGGGGAGGACCGGTGGAACGGTATACAGATTCTGACCTGTTAAAAATTAGAACCCCACATTGACGAGTGAAAGATGTTTTCAATTCAGATAAATTAAGATTTTCTGACTGCCGGGTCTGACAAAAACAAGAGGTGAAAAAAAACGATTGTCTCAGATCACAGATGGCGACAATATTCTTTCCTGAAGTCACAACTAATTAGCGGCAGGCTGTGTTGACAAAACCCAGGTGAGAAAAAGCCAAGATTATCATTTTTCGTACGTGCGAAAAAGGCCAACTTAGATTTTGTTTTTTAAAAACAAGAACGATGTAACCACGCCCGAAAGGAGGAGAAAGGATGCTCGATCAATAACAATTGGTCGGAAACGGTCACGTGATCTGCAGAAAAGAAGAGAAAGAAATGCCCGACCAGGAACCATTGGTCGAAAAACGGCCACCTGACATACGAGAGACTAAGAGAGATGGGTGTGCACCTCCCCACAAAGGGCACTCTGAGGAAGTAGGGGTGAAAACAATAACGATAATGGGAAATCAAAATAATGCGACTTTTGGAGTTATTGAGAAAACCCTGACGCCGACAGACCCACCCCAGTTTGTTGCGGCGTCAATAAAAAGCAGGACCCCAGTCGACAGAAATCAGTTGGAGTTGAGAGTTGCAGCTGGACCGCGGGCAGGGATAGAGCCTGAACGCAGGCATCAGGCCCGATTCACTCGCCCCTTTGCGGCAAAAAGAATCCTCAGACAAGAAATCCTCCCAGCCCAAGTCGAAGACAGAAGAGCTCAGCCCCGGACGGCAGCGAGAAGAGACCACCTCGGACGACAGAGAGTTGCGGCTGAGTTGCGGCAAGAAATCCTTCCAGCCCAAGTCGAAGACAAGAGAACTTCCAGCCTAAGTCGACGAAGAAGAAGAAATACAACTCAAGTCGAAGAGAAGAATCAACTGCGAATGATCGATAGAAATTAGCCCCAGTGTCGAACCAAACCACACTCCGACATACACAATTCTAAAGAGTAGGCAATTCGAAATCTTTAGGTTGTGTGATAGAAGCTTGGTGCCATAGTCCACAGAGCGGGTCGGGGAATTGAGAACAATTTTGTTTTTATGTAACGGACATTAAGATATAAAAAGGTTGTTACCCTTTTTTTCATCAGCAATCTTTTTGTCTCGTGAGTTTATTTTTCTCTTTTATTTGTGTTTTGCCACCCCGTCGGACTCAACTTGTATCGGCCCCAATCCCTGCTGGTCCCGTCTGTCTAAGATCTAAACACAGCGTGGGTAGACAGACCGAGATCGGTACAGTTGCTTTAGTGACCAGGTATTGGAAGCGAGTCGGGAAAGGCGAGGCTGGTGATCATCTGACCAAGGGGTTGGAGCGGCACACTTGGACCCAGGAGGAGCAACCAGGAGGAGCGACGTCACCGTTGGCGCCGTAACCAAAGGATCCGACCCTGGGCCAGGTGTGTAAACGTCACATTATTTAAAATGGTTATATGGTCAGCTTGATATTATTTAACTTTCCATATTATTTAATTAATGATTCAGGTTTTCCTTTACTATTTTGACTTTTACATTGCTAGCAAAATTGTTTTCTTTGGTTAAGTATTGGATTTACTTTCATCTTGTTTTAATAATTGAACACAGGTTGTACATTGTATTAATAACTTGAGCAGCATTAATTTGATGTCTATGTAAGGTGACAATGGTCAGCTGTGAGGAATATATTACATTAATATAGTCTTTCGTTGAAGGTTTCTTGTTTTTTAACAATTACCATTCCTCTTGTCCAAGGGCTTACAATAATTCTCTGTATTTATCTTGATCATTAATGTTTAAAAGACTTACCGTTTTACTGTTCCCAATAGCTTAGACCAGTTTCGCTTGTTTTATTCTCACTTATGTTGGTTGACTATTTCCAGGAAAGGTCCAAACTATAGCTGAAACCTAATATCGATTTAATCTAAGATTACAATTATTGGGATAATCTTCTGTCGAAACATCTACATGTTCCTCTGTGTGATGTCCGCGTAAAGGTGAGGTGTCATTTATTTAGCGAATTTTCCTAATATCCTGCATTATATTTCTCGCTTTATATTAGCAAGAACAGCTGCATATTTTTTTTTTTTTTTTGCTGGCCAACTGTCTTTGCTTGTTACATATTTTTTTTCTCGAAACTCTGTGACTGCCGACATGTCTGGATGTTTTCTTTTCATACTTTGCCAATATTTATAATTTCATTTTTTTTATTATTCAGAGATATATTCACGCTGTATGTAAAGTTACGTTCTCCTCATTTAATAATTTTATCGTACAGTTCTTTTTCAAATTAAATTTACATTTTTTTTAAGCATTTCACCCCAAGCAAGGCGGGAAGCCACTAGCACGCAAAGGATTATAGAGGATTTGGAGCGAGAGCAGATAGGAATGATAGAGGAAAGAATGAGGAGAAGGATAGTGGATAGATCAATGCAACTGGAGATGTCGATTGGCATTACATTTGAATATTTGGAGATTAAAGCTATCAGGGAAACAAGAATAGGGAAGGGAGTTCCACAGGCGAGAGGTGCGAGATATGAAGCTATTGGAGTAGAAAAGGCGGCTACATTTAACAGTTTCAACAGTGAAAGGGTGAGAGAGGGATGACAGCTTCGTAGGACGCTTGAATTCGCGAAATCTGTGAACCAGTGAAAGCAGCTCATCGGAGCAATTACCAGTGAAAGTATTTGTAAAAAAAGACAGAGAGAGGCGACGGCACGTCTGTGCCACAGCGACTGCAGACGAGATGCCAGATCAGGGGCAATTATATTGCATATCCGTTTTTGGATCTTATCAAGAACCCCGAGGCAAACAGAAGAGGCTCCAGACCATATATGGCAGCAATACTCCATGCAAGGGCCAAAGGTTGATTTCTAGATTTAAAGGATCGATTCCGGGGAGAAATATTTTCTGGCGCGTCACATGGAGCCAGCGTTCTTTGCGGTGGACGAAGCAACATTTACCTATCGTCCGGGTTCATATTCTACCCTGAGTTTTTGAAAAGGAGTAGAGGTTTAGGCTTTGTTTCCTGTTTAGAATTAAATATCCGATTCCTTCTAAATTCTACTTAAACTGTATATTTCTAATATATCTGCTTAATCTCTTAAATTTGTACAATTATTTTAATTATTTTATTTTTATTTTTCTCTCCACAATAAAAAATTACAAAATAACTAAAATGTCGTCCGATTCACACTCATCCCTACTTTTTCGAAAATGAGTAGAGGTCTATCGCTTGTTTCTTTTCTAAGATTGGATTTCCAGTTCCTCCTGAATTCTGCTTCAAATGCATATTTCTAATATCTCCGCTTAAGCTTTTAAATTTTTGCCATTTATTTAATTTAATCATTTTATTTCTTATTTTTGTATCCACAACAGGAGAAAAAGGTTAAAATGACCGGTTTACACACATCCTTGCTTTTTCGAACATGAGTAGAGGTCTATTGCTTGTTTCATTTCTAAGACTGGATTTCCGATTCCTTCTAAATTCCAATTCTAACACCTCCGCCTAAACTCTTAAATCCATACTACTACTGTGTTTCCGGTTCTTTTAAAAAAAAATTCCCACTCTTTCACTTTCAGCAGATCCTTGCGTCATAGTGGTAATACCACCTTGCTTGGGGTGAATTGATTTAAAAAAAAAAATCCTACGTAAATTAAAATGTATGAATGTCAATTAGGTGCTAGTTAAAAGTTATTTTAAAATTGTTTTTCCCTTTGGCTGGGTGCATTATCAGAATGAATTCCATCAACGTAGAGTATTTTCCCTACATTGCTGTTGATGATTCTGTTGCAAATATGTGAATTCTTTCCCTATCAATAAAATTGCTCTGTCATCTTCCATTCAGATTACCTGTCTTTATCTATGCATGAATGAAAGACCAGCAAGAAATATTCTTTTAAGAAATCTTAATATCATATTAACACTTTTAACATCAATGATAAAGTGATCTAGTTTCTGATAGATATTTTCGTAACATCTAAGCAATATTTAATTAGCATGCCAGATGTTCTAAACCACAAGAAAACAAACCAATACGTCGCCTAGTAGAGTGCAACTTAGAAATACATTAAAAAAAAAGAAAAGTCTTACACTTTCTTGGATTCGTGTTTTACATCACAAACTGAGAGGAATATATGGAGATTTTCTAAGAGTAGCTTAAATATGGCACAAGGCCGAAATTACGGAGCACCCAATGAGAATCGAACTCACTACTCAGTCATTGTTTTAGCTAGACAAGCTTGCTAATAATTGGCCACGTCGAGGTGCCCCCAACTTATAAACGTAGCTCAAATATGGCAGAACGCAGAAAGTAGGTGATACTCAGTGATGATCGAACTCATTATTCAGTCGTAAGTGGCCTAGCGAGACAAGTTTGCTAAACATTACGCTACGTCCAAGTGCCCATGAAAGTTATATATGAAGATGATTTTAAAGAACTTTTAACGTATGATCTTGATTTACAAATTTTTCTTTGTAATAATAGGGAGAGATTATTACCAATCAATCAGACATTTATTACTTCGCATATGCGGCAACTCATCTATAAGTGGTAGCATAATTTTTAAATCGATTTATTGTGCACGGCTAATAATATATTAACAGGCAAGAAATTGACATATTCGATTTAACTGGTTATCGGCAAAAACGCTTATTAGGGAAAAAGCTTTTTTTATTTGTTGAAGATACAAGATTCATAGAAGATTTATTATATACGAGTTGTTATTTAGACCTTCAATGTTTTTATAGATATTACGAGCTTTTTGTGTAGAAAAATTAAGCACAGTTCATGTCTAAAGAATGAAAGTTCGAATAAAAAAAAGATGGCAATCGGGTGATGATGATGAAGGTTTAGAAGGTCAATATCAATGAAAGATAAGAAAAAAAAATCTTTTGATAATATCAAACACAAAGGTAAAATAACGTTCCGGATCCTGATTTCATTCTGGGGAAGTTATCAAAATAGAAACGAAATGTTAAAATAGATTAATCAAGAAGATCCCCTCATAGGAATATTGCCTTTTGTATAATTTCGTTTGAGCTGATCACTTTCTTATAACCCTTGGGTGTATTTACATATCTTACATTGATAAATAAATATGAACTCACATCTTCCTGGTGTCATTTTAAACTGACATCTAACGGTGACCATTTTGCTTAAAGGTGATAGTTTCCTGATTTCAGATGTAAAATTGGAACATATAGGAACTGGAGCATTTCCAACATTTTTCAATTAAATTTACAATTTTAGAAATGGTATTTTATAATTCTAGTTTAAGGCACATATCGAAAGGGTTCATCACGTTTTGGCATGCCGGTCTTTTTCCCAAGATGAAAAGTTATGGTGTCTCCGAACGAATTTGATCCAGTCTTTCTTTTCAAATAACCAAATCACATCCCTGATGGCATATATTCTCATCTTAACATCGATGCTGATGACACAGCAATTTTTCTTGATTTGAGAGGAAAACTTGAATCATTTAAGAACTGGTACATTTCCAACAATTTTCAATTAAATTTACAATTTTAAAATTAACTTTTATAATTCTAACTTATGGCATCTGGAAAGTGTTCGGCACTTTTTGGCATATCGGTTTTCTTCCCAAGATGAAAATTTATCGTGTCTCCAGACGAATCTGATCCAGTCTTTCTTTTCAAATCGCAACATAATAGTTGTCACTTTCTAGGTCTTTCCGTACTAAAGTTCCTCCCCCAGGGCTCTATCTTTGGACATATTTTTTTAATAATGTGCACGTATGACGTCCCTGACGGCATATATTCTCATCTTGACATCGGTGTTCATGGCACAACAAATTAATCCTGACTTGACGGTAATTCTAATATGTCCAGTAAGGTCAAATTGTTAGCTTGATCTAAGAAATAACTTACAGTCTATTGCAAACTGGGAAAAAGAAGGGCTTCATACTTTTACGCCATCTTTATATATCAGCTGAAAGAGCACTTTCTGTTTACCCTCAGCATGGCTGAAAGTAACCTACATGTTGTCGGTCTAATATTCCTGACTGACATGAATTGGAAAGAATATATTGAATCAATTGCTAAGTTTTTTGCTAATGTGTCGTACGTGACAGTTTTTCTCTCCATAATCTATCTTACATATTTATGAATTCATCATTCGTCCATGCTTTGAATATTGATGCCACATATGGTCCGTATCTATATAAAAGGTGTTTCATTAAGACGTATCAAAGTCAGCAGTAAATAAATCAGTGTGAAAATGTGGAAAAAAATATTTATTTCTCTATTTGATCATGTTATTTAAATCAGCGATTATGTGTGAAAAATAATATCGCTTAAATGTCTCCCAAGGCTTCGGATGCACACCTTCACTCGATGGTCAAAATTTTGGATGACGTCACTGCATAGTTTCTCCTCGATCTCACCAATATGATTTATTATCTCATCCTCCAGCTGTTGAATTTTTGTTGGCATGTTGGCATAGACCTTACTTTTGAGATGATCCCAAAAGAAGACATCTAAAGGCGTCACTTCGCACGATCGTGGTTGCCAATTGACTTTGCTGTTTTGAGAGATGATTCGACCTGGGAACATCTCATACAATTTTGTATGAACGTTCATTTTCGTAATAGGCCACATTTTTTGATGGTTTATCTTTCCATGGTTGAAAATATCAAAGAGGTAAGTTGTTAAATGTGAATGAAAAAGAAACAAATCATTAGACGCTTAAAGTTAATTCACATTTAAAATCGGTCCAAGTTATTGGAACACGCTTTATTTGGATATTCTTGACAAATTCCAGAGAAGAATCAGCGATATTATTAGATCTGACCTGGCCTCTCGGCTTCAGTAACTTTCCCGCTGCTTTAATGTAGCTTCCCTGTGAATTTTCCATAAATACTTTCATGCTAATTGTTTGGATGAAGTCATCGTTATGGTATCTAGACGTTATGAATTAACGCACAGCGCTAGATTGGTGGTTAGGTTTCATCATTTTCAGAGTTTACTTAGCGAGTAACCGTTAACATTTTCTTTTCTAGCACTTCTCGCTTGTGGAACTCTCTTCCTGTCCCATCTTTTCGACCAACTTTAATCTTCAATAGTTTTAATGCAATGTTAATATTAGGTTGGTGCAAAAATAATGACAATAATAATGTCGTTTTTGACGTTAAAAAATACGTCAAAAAAACAACATTTGTACGTCATTATTTTTGCACCAACCTAATAGTTAGCTACTGTCTTCTTATTTACTCTTCTATTGATTTCGCTCCTTAATAATATTTCCATTTTTTTCTTATTCTTTCACACTCAGTAAACCCTTGTGCCTTAGTCGCTTTAATATGTTGCATGGGGCGATAAAATTAATAAAGCAATATTTACCCAAACATTCATTTATCCAATCATTTTATCATTAATAACTTCAGACTGATTGGAATAAAAACAATGATTTGGAACATATGTGGAATCATTTTAAAATGATTTACTTCTCATCATTAACTTAATAAGAAAACTATTAATTAATATATTCCCAATATATTTCCAAGCAGTTAAATAAAAATTTAAACATGCTTGACTTTAAAATTATCCAAATTGTGACGGGCTATTTTAGCAAGATTTCCTGTACTGTAACACGACAAAGATTTATGCGTTTACAAGTTTATCGTTCCAAAAAGAAACCACTTCCGCTGAAAGAATTTTAATCCAATTTGTGTATTCCGATTTTCATACAGAGATGTGCATTTTCTAAGCGATTAATGTATAAGTAGCTTTTCTTTCTACGTGCATCTGTCGTTCTGTTTTTCCTACAAACAGATACATCAATCAGAGACGGAGACTTCCAGGGAGAAGCATGACGTCATATCTTCCTGTTTAAATCTTCTGCTCTCCTCTGATTTCATATGAGCTGAATTATGGAATAGATGTGTTATTTCTGTGCGGGTTCCTTTTCTAATGGCTACAGATTAATTCGAATAACAGAAATGTCTGTTGTAAACGATAGGCTTTAATGCTGGCTATGAATCCCGCCCGCTGCGAGTGACATTTTTGTGGCTATCAATGCTTGTAGTCCTCATTAATACGGACACAAACCGCACAGCGCGAGGCCACTTTCCCAACTGAGACAGGAAGTCCTATCTATCTAGCGTGGGCATCGCTTGCCACGGTAAAGAATTCAACAGCCGTGGAAGTACACCCATAAATCTCTGTTCACCATGCCAAAGTTTGATGATAAAAGAGAGAAAGAATTAGGTTGGCAGCAAAAGGCATTTCATTTTTCATGGATATTCGATGCCAAATGAAACGCTAGACAAAAATGAAAAAGGGACGATTACTAATTGTTGTGGATTCCGAGATGAAACCCGGTCTCAAATGAATGACAAACGCAGAAATGAAACATAGCAAATAAATGAATTGACGTAATAATACAATTGGTAATACGGTTAGTAGATCCAGAAATGCGGTTAGTAGCAATAATAATATATATACAGTCTGGGAAGTTCAGTATCGAAGTATGACTTCCTTCTGAGTCTACGTGCTCGCAACTGTGGCTCCTAAAAAGCGGTTCCCTCTCACTCTCACTGTATCAGTATATCTCTCTATCGGATATTCACCGGCAGCAGTACAAGTACACACTGGGCGAGTCCACTTGTATGAAAAAGGGGTGGACCCCCATAACACTAATGATGTTAGATATGACCAAAATATATCAACATGATTAAAAAATAAAATTGTGGAATTTGACATTTCAGATAACGTGATGAAGCAGGAACAAAAAATAATGATTTGACAAATTTATATATAGTGAGACCTCTATGTAATGGACTAATAGTGCGGATAGTCCGTTATAGCCGTTAAATAGAAACAATTTTTTGTGTCCTTAATACACCCAGTACAGTAAAAGAAAATATTGTAAATAAACGTAAGTACAGTAATATATATACATATGTATTTTATTTTTAAGTTACCATATACCTTTAGATAAAATTTGAAATGATTTAAAGTTAAATCCGGAATCCGTTGCTTCAGATATCATTCATTCGAGGTTTTACCGTACCATATTACGGCCCATAGATCCAAAAATGCAGGTTTATTAAGTATTAAAAAAATAAATAAACAAAAGATAAGTGAAATATCTAAAAGAAAAATATGACACCCCATCCCAAATCTTATACTTTCTTCTATTTGCCATATCCATTCAGGACGTGAAAGATCATTGTCTTCACAACGCACTGTTATTTGTAGCTTTTAGCAATGTTTGTCTTTTTTCTACCCCTCCTAATTCTGTCAAACAGTTACACGAGTTTGTCAGTTATTTATTCGCTACTTTCTGCTGTCCATGTTGCCTTTATTATACGATGTTACGGTCAAATCTTATAATTCCTCTTTCCTCTTTATATGCCCTAGATGTTTTATTGTCTTTTTTATTATTGTTTCTCTCCATTTTCCCTAAAAATCCGTCGTTGCTCATATATTTGGTCAATGGTATCTTCAGTATCCTTCTGTAGAAACTCATTTCAATTACCTCAGATGTCTTCATCATCTGTGAGGAGATTGTTCAGCATTCACTGAGATATCGTACGACCGATATTACATAGCACACTCTTCTTTTTGTTTCTAACATAATTTACCTATTTCTTAATACGTTACATTCCTTTTGGAAGACATCTATTGCTATCTTCGGATGACGATGCCACATTTTCTCTCCTCTGTTGCATCACTTCCTAGGTAATGAATTCCCTTTTTTACTTGCTTGATTTTCTTGTCCTCAGTTCACATTTTATATCTTGGGCTATTCCTTTTACTGACAACTTTTCCGTTTTCTTCAAATTGATGTTTAGTAATTACTTCTAACTTTCCTTTACCTATTCTGTGATTGTAAATTTAATTCCGAGTCTGCAGGCAACATGTGTCATCTGTATATCTTACATTGTTAAGATTGTGGCCGCCGTTAATGAATGCTGGTAGGACTTCTAGTTTTCTTAGAATCGCATCGCTGTATAGATAGACAATGTCTGGCGAGAAGACATATACTTGTCTTAGGACCCCTTCTTTCTTATTTTCTGAATTTCTTCTCTATTCGCATGAATGTTCGCTCACTATTTCTTCTTTATGATGTGTACGGTCAGGAGAAAATGGTCCTCCAGAGCCTCCTATTCCTACCGTTCTACCATCCATTCAAACAATGTCGTCAAATAGAAAACCGGTTGCCTTCTCGTAGCCCTTTTTTGCATTCGACAGCAAGGAGGAAGTGCCACTAAGAAGTGCTTACAGAGAGTGAAAACAATAGAAAAGACTGGGTAGAAAGGATAAAAGATGAATGGGGTTCAAACAGAAGATGGCAGGTGAAACTACATTTGAATTCATAATGATTGTAGTTATCAGGAAAGCAAGTAAGGGGAAGAGAGTTCCACAACCGGGAAGTTAAAAAAAAACTGTTCGAGTATAGTTGGTGGTTATATTTAACTGTTTCAATATTAAAAGGGTGGGACCTAGATACCAATCTAGTAGCACGCCTAAATTCATGTAAATGGGGCACCAGGAAAAAAAAAACTCGTCAGCTCAGTTGCTATGAAACTATTTGTAGAAAAGACGGAGGGAAGTCACATCACGTCTGAGAGAAAGTGACTGATGTCGAGATGCCAGGTCAAGATCGATTACATTGCAGCTCATTCTTTAGATTTTGCCGGAAACCTAGAAATGAACAGCAGGTGCACCAGGCCAATATGGCAACAATATTCAATGCACGGAGGAATGGTAAATTTGTAAATATGTAAGATAGATTCTGACGCGAAAAACCTTCTGGCACGAGAGAAACAACATTCATTGCAGTAAATGCAAATATTGATTCAATGTAGTTCTTCCACTTCAATGCATATAAGCTGCATTCCTCTGCCTCATGGTTGACGTAGATAAGGATTTCCTATTTGAAACCAAGTACCCCGATCGCGAGTGCCGTAACCCATCGGGGTCGTAGGAGCTCAACTCGTACTGCAGCCGCAATAGCAGTGGTGTTTCATGGGTAAGATAGCCTGACTTAGCCCAACGTTCTCCACACGTTTCTTTTTTACTAGATAGGTTGCAAGCCAAATCTATAAGACCCAGACTGTTCTGCCTTTTACCTTTCGCAATGTTAGAACAATTGCTTAACCGCTGCTTGAAATAGGAATCCTTACCAAGTCTAGGGAATATGTTAAATGTTTTCAAGAATGCGGATTATCTCTCATCCGCGCCTGAATATCAGCCCATCAGCCTTCTTAATATCATCAGACAATTCTTGGCGGCTATAATCAAGAAGGTTTTCGATAACCTTAATAGGGCCAACATCTTGCGCACTAAACAGTACGGATTTCAAACTGCTCGGTCCATTGCCGACATTAGGAGGTAAGTGAATTTAATGAACGAGACTGGAATCTGAACACTGTTTTCCGTTCCCCCAACTCAAGCCGCTATTCATTATTATATGGTACTGGAATAATATTCCTAATGCTCATTGAAATGTAGCCCCTTTCCTACCGAAAAGATAGGAAGAATACGATCTTCAAAAGTATTATTCATTCTTAGTGGCATGTGTGGCTACTATAACGTTATTGTTAGGGAAAGTGAAATGGGCGAATCATCTTCAATTTCCAACATAGACAATCATGTTCTCTTTCGCACTTTTGTTCTTGTTGTCGCCAAGCGCTTGCATCCGAGTATCGGGGTCGACATTTTCTCTCCCCATTCGGTGATAGTGACAGAGATAGCTTTGAATCAAAAAGAGTTTGACGAGGCCATTCGGGTCAATTTGATTTTTGTGGACAATTATACACGACGGAGAAGCCCGCACACTTGGCCAGAAGCAATTCCCTCGCGGCTCAAAGGAAATTGAATGAGTCGAGATCTAGCAAAACTGGTTGCATCGGGCTGTCGGGCGATTGGTCTGCCTTGGTTACGGCAACCCGACTAGTGCCGTCCTCTTCCTCCGGTTCGCCCGTTGAAATTGTGGCAAGCCATATATATATATATATATATATATATATATAAGCAAATATATGGATATAGATCCGACAGTATGAAGCAAAATATACTGAAAAAACAAACAAAAATATGCGATTATGCTGTTTTAATGTTTAATGTCAACGTCGGACGTTTCGGTCTAATCAGTTATCTGTTTGGATTGGTATTGCTTTTATGTCCGTCGTCTTTTTCATGTTGAATTGTATATGGTCTATGTTAATTATGTTTTATGAATATGTCCTGAAGATGGTCTATTAGACCGAAACGTCAGACGTTGACATTAAACATTAAAACATCATAATCGCATATTAGGATTTTTGTTTGCTTTCTCAGTATATTTTTTTTATATATATATATATATATATATATATATATATATATATATATATATGTATATATATTCATGAATTATTCATACAAAAAACAAATACAAAGGTTAATGATTTAATTGGCGAGAAATCCATCGTCGCAAACAATTCAAATAATATACAAAAAGCCTCCGAACCTATTATGAATGAAAAGATCCTTGTTTCTATAAATTTCTGTTGCATTAGTTCTTATTTTACTACAAGCTTTCGTCTGTTCCTACAGACATCTTCAGGTATGGAATAGATGTTGTTCTTTTTTTTTTCTCAGTAATAAGAGGACGACGAAAATATATGTATTGTTGTATCCGAAAAATATATATATATATATATATATATATATGTGTGTGTGTGTATATATATATATATATATATATATATATGTGTGTGTGTGTGTGTATATATATATATATATATATATGTATAAATATATGATCAAGTTAATTAATTCCTTCAATATAATTAGTAGCAAGTAAATTAAAATTGTGTATGCTTGTTTGCAGACCGAATCATGTAGAACCAATTTCAGGTCATTAACTCTGAACTCTTGTAGTCTTTGTATTTGAGGCATTTTAGAAGGTTAACAAGTGATCCGGTAGTCATCTATAAAGGTTGACATTTTTTAATCTAACTGGTTCAATAACGTCAATATGTCCGAAACATTTATTTCCGGATGTTTTGGGGATGTACATATCAGTGAATATTCATTTTGGAAAAAAAAAGAATGTTTTATAATCGCATCCTGTGTTACCACTTTGATGATAGTAAAAATCAATTAGTATTTTTTTTGCAAAGCAAATGCACAAAATTTTGTAAATGGAAAACTAATTTCCATGCATGCTCTGAAACATTTAATTTCTTTTTTCTTTTTTTTATTCAATTTATTTTACTTTTTGAGAGCGTAGGGTGGTAAGAAGCTATAGATTAGCATATTTTGATTGGAATACTTTTGACTAAGTAACTTAGAAAATGAACATTTTATAAAACTTTCTGAAAAATAATACCGGAGACCCCAGAATGCACAAATAAAATAGAGACCAAGAAATCGTTGACTTAATTTATTTCCTTACTACTATGTCTGCCGGTGAGCAATGTTTGTGATAAAACCACATGGTCCAGTGAATAAAATCGTTGCTTGAAGTAATCCAGTGATTTTGACCCAAAAAGTAGTCGTTCACTACCTGAATAAAAACTTGGCGAATTGAATTACAAAAGGGAATTAACTGAAACTGATATATCCAGAAAAGGCATGAAACAAAGAGCTAGAAAAATCTACCCTCGTAGACTAAATAAAGAGTTCGGTTCGAAATTCCGACCGATATCACCTGAAGAAAGCCGGAACGTACAACGGACGAAACGTCGAGAATATGACACTAAAGATAAAGACAACAGTGTGAACAGTGTAGTGTACATAGTTACAATACCTCATCTCAGAAATATAGACAGATCCTGAAGAAGGCCAAAGCGTACAACTGTCGAAATATCGTTAATACGACAGCATGAGGACAACAATTCGAATTAATGTAAATATTGTAAATTGTTTGAATACCTGATCTTAGAAATATAGAGAGGTATAATATTGTTATAGTATTAACAGCCCTAGATGACCAATGATATGAGATTAATGCTAAGATTATTTCACTTCTCACTGCGTAATATGTTGAGGATTTTTTGGGGAATATTAGACTTCAATATCATCACTATTCACCCGTATGGCAGGGAATAGTGGTTAATTTTCATGTTGATGAAGGAGATAATTCAAGCTGCTGAAAACTTGGTTTCATAGACGGATGCTAAGATAAGCATGGCTCGAACTAATGGGTAACGAGGAAATTTTACAGGCAGAATTAGAAAGAGTTGAAAAATATGGAACTTTATTTGAACGAAGGATTTTTACAAAGTTTAAGTTATAGGACGTATTGAAAGAAGATGGGTAGCGGTATGGTTGGAAACGATTAGTATGTCTAATGAGCTTGCCTGGGCAGACAAGATGAGTCCGTACACAACGGGGAAAGCTAAAAGTCCATCGGGGTTTATACCTAAAAGGTGCAGGAGCTTTTCGAGAGACCCGATTGATCATATCTTGAAAAATGACAAGGCGAATACAAGATTATTAGTCCGTTGCAGGTGTACATGAATAGATAGTAGTTTAAGCATGAAATAAAATTGAAGGCAATTGATAGAAAATTTAAATATTGAAATGAAATAAAACAAAGTCTTTGAAATAACGTTCTGAGATTTAATAAAGCAGAGATCCAGAATACACAAATAATAAAAAAAAAATGTCCGAGGAAACTTTGAACCAATCCGTTTCTTTACTACTTTGTTTCTCAAAATATTTGATGGCATATTTATTGCATAACAAACATCACAATTACATATATTTCATTATATTAGATAAGGAATATTCAGAATTCATAACTTGACTAGAAATCACTGAAGTGTTTACACAGTTACATTATTGATATGTTTCTTCTAATAACTTGTTTTTAAAAAGTTTTCCTTGGCAGTCAGTATTCTCTATAAAATTGCTAAAATGAAAAAGTCTCACTTGAAGATTTTTTCAGTTGCATATCACATTAGGCATTTCAAGACACACAATTCAAAATAAAAGCTCCTGATTTTGAAACCGTAGTATTGCACTCAATTTGAAAGTTGTTGTTTGATATGAATATTTTTTCAAATCATTACCATTTCCTGGGACAACGAATTTAAAAGATTAAGTTTATGTTCAAAATTATAGCTTTTAAATTTAATTCCTGGAATCAGTGAAAGCTTTATATCACAGCCATATAAAATTTGTAATTTTATGAAGCTTTAAAATTTTGGCACTAGCATATTATTATTAAATCATATTGCCATCAAATAAGACTTTCATTTACTTCAAAGGGAAATTATACTGAATAATTTCACTATAATATGACGTAATATATTATATATTGCGGTGTTTAATAACCAATGAAAATTTAAAACATTTTGTCTTCTCAGTTGTGCCCAGCAGTATTATGGTGTTATATATACACTTTTTTCTATATTTTCTTTTTATTAATTATGATCTAACAAATTCTATAAAAAATATTATTCATTGAGTAGCCGTTCTTATAATCTACATTTTATGCATAGTTTATACTTATCGAATGCATAATTTTGCATGTAGTAATTCATGATTAGAATTCTGGTTTTAATGTTTTCAATTCAATCTAATACAAAAATTATCAACTTTATTTAGATTTATTCTGAAATAGTGAAGTTTTGATGTCAGTTTGTAATCGAAACCGTGTGGAAAATAGGTATTTTAGTATATTTTATGATCCTTTATTAATAATAAATATCATATTATATTATTGAAAAAATTATAAATATTATTTTTTTTTCAATTTGATCATATAGGAGGGGACACGTAGGATATAAAAAAGTACACAACGTTAATTATTATATAATATTAATAATGTAAATTTTCATAAATATTTTAATGAGAGAATACTTAATATTTAAAAATGGTCATCCAATTTACGTTGATTCGGCGAAATAAAAACAAAAGCATTTTTTAAATATTTTTTACACAATAAGAGGCAATCAATATAGAGTGTTGTAAGCGAATATATGAAGAGAAATGTGTGCATATTATGAATATATGGTGGCTAGATATCGGTTGTCCATCAACTTCATGAGTTTAAGATTGTAGCGATCAGGAAGCATACATTCTGGAGTCCGTTTTACAATGCAGGATTTCTGAAGAAAACGCAGTTTGAATAGAAGCAACAGAATATGAAGGAGGTGAATATTAGTGACTCATTGTACGCGGTATGGCCGGTCCCAACCTCGAATATCTGGCCTGTTGAACCATGGAAATATAACTAGGTCGAATGTCTGCCATGAAAAAAGTAAGATATTTGCGTTATGTTAGCAACATTTAAACTGTGTGAAAGGGGTTGTAAGGTTCTACGTCCGCAAGGCTGCGTAAACATTATTAGACTCGATACATTGATGGTTGATACAAATCTGGCCCACACGTAACAGCAGTACTTGATATTTGGACTGATCTGACTCTACTAAATATACACATTAGTAGGAGGAGTTAGGTATTTTTTGGAAGGGTGCAGGCTGCTGACAAATTTTTCAGCGCCTTTGGAGATAGATCGTATATACAAGTTCCACTTAAGATCTGATGAGAGCTTGGTTGTCAAATGACGTCAAAGGTGTTACAGCCTTTGGAGCAAATAAAATCCTTATCAAGAACCATGAAAAATCCATCACTGTATAACTAAGATTTTTGTTGAAATTCCTTAAATATTGCTGTTAGCAAATATTTCAGTACGATAATCTTTCAAACATATACACATAAAAAACCATGGTCAATATTAATTCGACTTTTTGCCTTTGTCATCTTTTTTCTATGAAGAAGTGATTTCTATGGACAAAATGTCTTTGTAACAATGCATATCACAGTAATCGATCGGAAAACTGAATTAGAGATTAGTTTAATGCACTTTAAGAAAAAAAAAACATTTCGTGCTGTTTGAGATATTTAATTTTTTTTTTAGTTTCCGTCAGAAAGACATTTATTTGATTAAATATGTCAGCTCTAAATTCATATGTGAAACACGCTGAATAAAAAGTATGATTTACGATACGGATTTGAAGAGATAAAATTTCTAAGAATTTTTAAACATTTTTTTGTTATTTTTCCTCATTTTTATGAATCTATAGCAATAGAATATCGGATGTAAAATGCACATTTTACCAAAATTCATCACAGAAGAATATTTACGTTTGTTCCAATTTGAAAGCGTTAAAAGATTTAATAAAACATAAAATACACAAGGAATAAGCAATTTTATTTGTAAGGAGAATGTTGTTTGAAATTTCATATATAAATTGTGATGATGACTTAATATTTAAAATTTTAATAAGTTATTTGGTCATCAGTTACTAAAAGTAATCTTTCTTTCTCCTAGAGTTTAGTTTTTATACATAAAATATAATATGAATTCTGTATCTTTCATTTAAGATAGTGTCAGGAATATGATTACGGTGAATGGATTCAAAGAGTCGCGATCAAATTCCGGTAAGTCAGTTGTACTCTCTTTCTAACTATCGTTATTAAGGAATACACTATGCTTTATAGTTTTGGGTGGAAACCAGGTTTATAGGAAAATTCTGAATCGTGGAAATAAGTCTAGAAGGAAAATTCTGAATCTTGGAAATCAGTCTAGAAGAAAATCTCTGAATCATGTAAAACACTCTAAAAGGAAACTCTAAATCGTGGAAACCAGTCTAGAATGTAAACTCTGAATAGTGGAAGCCAGTCGAGAAGGAAAATCTTGAATCCTGAAAACAAGTCTAGAAGGAAAATTCTGAATCGTGGAAACAATTCTAGAAGGAAAACTCTGAATCTTGGAAACCAATCTAGAAGGAAATCTATGAATCGTGGAAACTAGTCAGGAAGGAAAACTCTGAATCTTGGAAACCAGTCTAGAAGAAAATCTCGGAATTATGGAAAACAATCTAGAAGGAAACTCTAAACCGTGGAAACCAGTCTAGAATGTACATTCTGAATAGTGAAAGCCATTCTAGAATGAAAACACTGGATCTTAGAAATCAGTCTAGAAGGAAAACACTGAATAGTGGAATCCAGTCTAGAAGAAAATCTCTGAATCATGAAAACAAATCTAGAAGAAAAAAAAACTATTAATCGTACAAGTATAATCCTGAAGATCTTTGCAATGGTCATCCCCCTTTTGAACATGGCACTACAGAATCATAAGATCAGATCAAGCATTCGACCATATTAGACATGTTCTTCTGAACCTTCGAAATCCGAACCGTTTCGCTAACACATCAGACATATCTACTACTTGAATTCTTCAATCAAATGTGATAAACCCTCACGCATCAGCTGGGTGATATTATCAGCTGACCTAATTGCACCGTTGCCAATCGCAAATAACTTTGCTATAAAAGACATACTAGCTATGGCGTCTTGGCAAATTAAAAAGTACTTCTGCTCGACAAATTAGCTTGTGCCATGACATTTATTATTACTGGTTGGGGAAGGCGAAGTTCATTAGATTTGGAATCAGAAGAACAAGAGAGTATGACACGAAAATAAAACAAAAAAAAATATTTAAAGAAATCAACATAATGCGGATGCCGAGACATGTCACCGTTTCTAAACTTCATTTCAAACAGAAAGTCCAAACACTAGACGCCATCTTGTCTGTACTGAACTGGATTTTATTCGTTCTACGACACGTAATTTTATGTGAATGACCGACTGAACCCTAACAATTCGAGGTCAACTGAGTTATAGAATAAATTAACATTTTGATAGGATACCAGGATTGGAGGGAATGAGTGTACATCTGCTTGGTGAATAGTTTTCATATTATATCTCATATGGAATGTCATCAATATATTGCTACTACCTCCCACAAAATATAGTCATCAATGAAATTATATATATTTATATATATATATATATATATATATATATATATATATATATATATATATATATATATATTAGTGGTTTTAACGTTCGATTTCTGACCATGAGGCCTGGGTTAGAATCTCAATTGTTGATTTGTCAGGACTTCCTGATGTTATAACTCTATAGCGAGAGATCCCAGCGTGTGGCATATTTGGTAAGTGCCTGAAAGCCATACCAGGGGTTGCCCCAAGCCTTGTGAGTGAAATTGGGTAGACGGAACCCTTGCGGGCCATCGGTAGCTGTGCTAGCACGAAGTTACAAGTCATCGTGACCGAGGGTTTGAGTGTGCTGGCCCTGTCCAGATTGTTGATCACACTAGATAACACGCTATCTCATAGAAATTGTAACTAAGATCTGCTCAGCATAGTTGCAGTAGAAACCACAGCTAGGCTCTGTGGGTGTTGAACAAACACAAATGTGCCTGATCTTGTGTCTGCAATAGGCATTGGCTTGCCGCCTTAATAGACGGTATACTCGAATACGAGTGGTCATCTATCTATCTATCTATCTATCTATCTATCTATTTTTTCCTTCTCTCTCTCTCTCTCTCTGTATATATATATATATATATATATATATATATATATATATATATATATATATATATATATATATATATATATCCAAAGACTTGCTAACAGCTTAGCAGGCATGAAAGAAAAAATAACTCAAAATTATAAAACGAATGTGCGTGCTCTTGCGTCTGCAATATGGATTGGCTTGCCGCCTTAATAGACGGTATACTCAAATACGAGTGGCCATCTATTATATATATAGTTATCTATCTATCTGTATGTATATTTATCTCTCTCTCTCTCTCTCTCTCTATATATATATATATATATATATATATATATATATATATATATATATATATTTAAAGAAATAAAAGTGCTCAATATTTATAGAATAAAGTGCTGAAAATATAAAGATGAAGTGTGAAAATAGTGAACATAGAATTCAGCATTTAGAGGCGACAGTCTGTTTCATGCTAGCATGAAACAGACTAAGTGTTGACTTCTATGTTATATATATATATATATATATATATATATATATATATATATATATATATATATATATATTGCGAAGGATTTGGTAAAATTTAGCAGGCATGAAAGAAAAATAACTAAAAAATTATAAAAACAAAAGTTTAATCGTCAAAATTTTTGTTATTAAGAGAAAAAAACAAATATTTTTGTAATTATTGCATTATATTTATTCATCCGTTTTAGAAGCTGTCTATATTTCTTTGATGAGATATTGTAATTATTTATACAATTTACATTGTTCGGACAGTGGTCCTTATCTTTGCTGATATATTCACGACGTTTCGACTGTTGACTCCTCCGGCCAACTTTAGGTGATTGGAATTTCGAACAGATCCCTTTATTTCGTCCACCAGGGTAGATAGTTCTAGTTCTACGTGTCATGCCTCTTGCGAATATCTCAGTATCTGTTACAACCCCTTTAACTCAACTCCCCAAGTTATTGTTCATCATGCTGTGTCCAGCTATTGAACTCACAATATTTTGATTCATGTCGCTGGATGACTTCCGCCAATGACTTTTATCCACTGGGCCATCTCTCCTTGAGAAACATTCAAAATTTTGGTTAAAAAAAATGTATTTTTTTCTGTCCGTCAGCGTGTGATCATAAACTGATATGTGAAATTTTAACGTCTTTTTACCTTGAATAACACTGATTTCGAAATTCTTGCAAAAATCAAATATTTGTCGGTTTTTAATGAAAGTTTTCTGGCTTATTCACAAATGAATAAAATTATTTTAGAAATGTGCTCTTTATGGATAATACTGGTAAAATTGTTTTATATATCTTAGCTCCCACTTGTTTAATTTTATGCAATTTTAAGAAATTCATTTTTATATTAGTTATAAATAGAACTCTTTGGAAAATGTAAATCATCTATTTTCTTTGTAAAACATAATCCGCTCCTTAGTTACAGAAAATCAGCTCTGAATAGCAAAATAAAAATTAGAATAAAACTAAAACATTATGTAATCAGGAAACATTTTAATTGCTTTTATGAATAAGATATGTTATAGACACGACTGTCTTAAGAAAAAAAAATATCGATGAATAATTAATTTTTGTAAGAATTGATTTCAATTTTTGAAAGAAAATAATTACAGTAATTCATAAAGTTTTACATTTTTCAAAAATTATTCTATATATGATTCTATATATTTAGATGGGTTACGTGCTATTGTTATGAAGTAAAAATATATTTACTAATCATAAATGAAAAAGCCTAATTCAATTCAACGACTTCCAGTATATTAAAAAGAATTCTGAAGTTTTTTTTATGTGTATATGTATAGACGTGCTGGCATTTGTAAATACGTATGTCCATACATGACATTATGATAAAAAGTACGGTAAGCATAGTAAATATAAAACCAAAGAACTAAAATTCAATTAAACTTTTGATTATTTAGAATATCTTCCTATTTTTTAAAAATTTTACTCGGTAGATCAAATTTATATAAAAAAAAAGCGTTCGCGTTGCATTTGTTCATAACATTTACTGATATGTCTCTCGTAAAAATTGGTTAAATTTCCGTTTGTCAATAAAGTTGTCAGGCTATGAATAAATAAAATAAATAAACACCTATATCCATGTTAAAAGTACATTGCTGCCATATTTAAAACTAAACTTAAATAATATTTGTTTCAAAGCAGATAAATTAAACACTACATAATCTAATTCCCTCAAATAATTTTTCAACAAAATAAATTTTATTTTTGAAAGATTTTTGAAAAAAAGAATTATATTACGCTAACAGATTACTAAAATGGCTAAAATCAGCGATTTTTATCGTTTAAAATAACAATTCCTGTCAATCAATTTAAATTTAGTTTAAAATACATCAAATTATTTTGCTTATTGGATATATGAAATGTAATGTAATAGCTTGAAATTAAAACTAAAATAAAAACCTCAAGAAATATTATTCATTTTTAAAACTTCATTTTAAAACTTAGGTATCACGTTTCTCTGGAGGTATATATATGTATATATATATATATATATATATATATATATATATATATATATATATATATATATATATATATATATATATATATATATATATATATATATATAATCCAAATTCTTGTAAAAGTAGATCATTCATTGAATATTTATTCTTAAGACAATAGTGTCCATAATATATCTTATTCATAAAAGCAATTAAAAGTTTTTTCCAATTAAATAATGTTTTAGCTTTATTATGTTTTTTTTATTTTACGATTCAGGATCGATTTTCCGTATCCTGGGCCCCTGTTTTACAAGCAGAAATAAATTATTTAAATTTTCCAGTGATTTCGGCTTACAACTAAGATAAACTTTAAATCAGACAAAAATTAAGTTATCCAAATTTCACAAAATTAAGTAAGTAGGATCAACAATGATATAAGAAAAATTCTTTTAACGAAAGTTTCTAAAAATAACCATTTCTAAAATAATTCATTTGTAAATAAGTCTCTGTCATAATAAAATCCGAAATATATTTGATTTTTTCCAAGAATTCGCAAATAAATGTCTTTTTTTACCGTAAAGAAGACGCTCAAATTCTCCATACTTATTTCTGGTCTCCCGTTGATGCAAGAAAACAAAAAGTTTAAACCAAATTTCGAATGTTGTAAAAGGATCAAAAATATAATTCAATAATAAAAACATATGTTGGTCTTTCCTCTTAATAATAACATAAATATTTTGACGTTAAAACTTTTGTTAAGTCGGGGCTATTTTTCCATCATGCTAAGCTCACTTTTAGCGAATCTTCGTAGGCACCTAATTTAAAAGAACTAAGTTTGGAAAATAAGAAAAAGTGCAAAATATAATAATCTAATGATGTTCTTAATACCCGTGTTCTTGAAAGAGTTTAACAAGTGTCATCTCACATCGGAGGCGTAATAAAACATTATGTAGCTACACACCACATTTCTATGTTGATCTTTGATTAGAAAGCAATGTTTTATTTTCCGTATCTATCTGAGATGTTTTGGCCTTTTGCAAATGGATCAATGTTACGTTCGGTTCTCCAGGTGAGAACGTATTTTCGTTTAAGTATCATCTTCATTCAGGACGTCGAAGATCATGACACTCCACAACTTCCTCCAACTTTTTAATCTAGGCAATATTTGACCATTTACTTTGCTATAACATCCATTCACCTAACGTTAGGTAGATTAGTCGCTGTTTTCACTCTGCTCCTAGATCAGTCATTATTTTCTTGTGAGTGTTAAATTTCCAAGGTTTTTACACGCAACGGGCCATCTTTCTCTTTCTTAGGTAAGCTAAACTTATTCATTAAATTCGAGTTGTGCATTCACAATTGAACATGATATATCGTGCGATTTTGCTATATATCATTTTTTGGGGGTGGAACCTCTTCGAAGTGAAACATAAAAAAGAATTTTTATTGAAAAAAAAAACATACGTTATAGTGTAGTATTTTAAATCATAACGGATTAAACCTGCAGCTTTTCTTAACGAAGGCCTTCCTTCTTCAAGCCTCGTGATTTGGCGCTGCACTATCACAAACGAAGAAACGTGCTAATCAAAAGTAACCGCCTCAATGGACAACATGCAATAGCATCAAGTAAAATGGTCATCATTCTTAACTCGTAGAGAAAATAATGACAGAATCAAGATAAAGATGTTCCATACTACTTCGAACGAAAGGCTTGAAAGGAAAACCCCATCAATACTTAAAAGTGCAGTGACATTTAGTGAAATTGTTAAACCTATTTTTGTCAAGAATAGTTTTAAGAGAAATTTTATAAATTTCGACTGGGCTGGTCATGTCTGTTGAGGTGAGTGGTTTTGTGAAGTATTATGTCTCATTCTTTCACAAAAATTCTGATCTCTTGAGATAAAACTTTACTCTTCTTATTCTTTTTGTGACGGTTAACAATCAAAACTTGTCGTATGAATGAACGAATCGGGTTTGCATTCTAGAACACAGCTAACATCATTTTTTCTTTGATTGCTGACCGTTTCTTGAGATTGATGACGATGAGAGTTTTAGATTTTATTCCACGTGGAACCTCTGCTTACATTCTAAAATGCTTATTATTTATTTTTGTTCCAGGTATGACTAGCTAAGTTCATCTATCGTTTGGTCCATAAACCTTCCACCTTTTTTGAACAGGAGTCAAAATTTATGCCTTGTTACCTGTTTAGGATTGTGTTTCCGTTTCCATCAAATGTCTTTCAACACTCTTTGAGTCTTAGTTGCAATATAACTTTGATTGGGGTGAATTGAAAATAGTCATATATTCAAGACTTATTTCTCGTGGTCTTTGGTGTAAAACGTCCATATAACCTTCACTGTGCTTTTCCAAACTTTAAAAAGAAATTTCTTTGCTCTAAATTCAGTTAAAGAGTTTCAGAATCACACCAGCATGTAAAAGTTTTATCAAACCTCATGCCTGTGTTTATCGAGTCTATACAATTAGTAACAGTGTTTGTTTTAGTATTTGGCCATACACAGAATATTAAAGCTGTTACAATTAATATTACATACACACATTTGTATGCACAGATTTCACAATGATTTAGATTTAGTCAATATGTTCCTACATTTACCCTACTTTCGAATATCCCTCGTATCTACAAAATCAGTTTCCATTAGTCAAGTAAAATGTTATATGATTGGAACACTGAGCTGCTATGGATGTCCAAATTCTTAATCACAAAACCATGTCGAACAATTCCAGTTAATTGTTCCGAACTTTAGTTTAACTGCCGTAGAAGGCCAGATGTCTAGTGTTCCTAATCGAACATTCTATTAATGGATCTTGACACAAGCTAGCAACTACCGCATTACGAAGCAAGCATGCATTAATTTTTCCCTACAAAATCCGCAAAGGAATCGGAAAGGCCATTAAAATAATTTTAGCAACTTCTGAACACAACTTCTGAGACATCCTACATTTGAATAGAGAATGAATAGTATTATGCATGCTGCGTAACCCTAGATAATTTTAGTGTGCGTCAGTTGAAATAAAAACCAGGATCTCTGCATAGTATTGATACACAGTTGTGGACATAATTACCCGCCCCCACTGAATATTTACTTATTTTCTAACGATATGTATCTAATATTTTCAAGTACGTACTGAATTCACCATAAATAGTTGATTCCGTATTTATTTTTGAATAATAATAATTTTTAGAAATTTCAACTTATTATATTCATAGTTACAAATTTTTCTAAAAATCGATATGGTCCAAAATTATCCCCCCACGGCCTTAATGAAATAATATTGCTCTATGTCGATTCTACTTTATTCTTATTAATTTGACATATAATACAAAGAACCTTTGTAAATGAAATAATATTGACATGAATCTATAACATTCTAAAATGTAATGAAAAAGACAATATAAGAGTGCCACGTAAGGCGATGACGCATTCGTTTTGCAACCATCGCAAAGGCGGTTAAACTTGACAAGAAGCTCGGAATGAAGACAGTTTATACGTATTAAAGAGATGATGGGTATACAACATTTTCCAAGCCTTTAATTGTTCCGAGATCGACAATTCGTAGCATTATTATGAAGTACAACGAGACTCATTGCGTTGAGAATAATTTAATGACTGACAGAAAAGGGCTAACGACAAAGGACATTGTCAATGATGTATCAACGAAGATAGTCACTAGATGCTATCATTGAGCAGGGTTTCGAGTTTGTTACCTAAGGAAAACGCTCTTGGTTAAGGAGAAAAGCCTAAAATGCAGATTAGAATTTGCTGTAAGCCATGAAGAACATGCGAGTAAACATTAGAACTCATTTTAAGTTTAGATAAACTCAGATTGGAAATATTTGGTCTCATCAATTACCGTCATAAAGTGAATTAAACTTACAAACCTAAAAAATACTCTCCCTAAAATTAAGAACAGTGGTGGGAGATTACTGCTCTGGGGATGTTTTCTTACTTTTGGACCAGGAGAACTAGTGAGAGTTCTAACATGAAAATGCCCCGAAAAACACGATACAAAATTTACAAAATACTGAGATGATAGCAAAATTAAAGTATTGTCATATGCCGCAAAAACGCTCGAACTAAATAACATTGAAAATTTATGAACGTATTTGAAGAAAAATGTAAGAGAAAGAGGTTCTTCGAATTTTGATGAAGGAGAAGCTATTGGCAACAAAGAATGGAGCAAAATATCTGTCAGTGTGTCTGGTGATCTTATAAAAAACTATCAAAAATGATTAAAGGCAATAATCAAGAATAAATGTTACATAATTGATTACTGAGGCAAGATGATCAATAATTTTGCGCTATGTTAATTGATTTTTCGTGATTTTTTTTGTATTATTGTTTGAGATTATAATAAAAAATTTGTTGTGGACATAACTGTACATTCTTTCAAATCAATTATTTCATCCTTTGTGAAAAAATTCACATGAAGTTTCCATGAAAATTTGCGGTATTACAACTTGTAATTCGTATTTATGTAAGTGGGTGGCGGGAATAATTCTGTCTACAACTGTTTGTAATTTGCAGAACAGAAAGTGGAATAACTCGGTTTTATTTCTATTCATATATTTGATGATGATGATTCTTCTTCATCATCATCATCATCATCATCATCATCATCTTGTTCTTCTTGTTCTTGTTCTTCTTTGCTGGTCATGGCTCTCCCCAGATTTCTATCCTTAGTAGCTTCAAGGAAATGTTTCCCAATTTCTACACCGGCCAGTCCAAGATTTGCCATGCCTTTGAAAAGACTAGTTAGTTACACTATTTACATTGCTCGGACTAATATCCTCATCTTTGTTGCCATATTTATCACAACGTTTCGACCGTTGTACGCTGCGGCCTTCTTCAGATGGTTGGAATGTCGAATTGAACTCTTTATTACATTTTGGAAATTAAAAATAGATAACTGATAACTGACATCCATTAGATATGGCACGAGGAACTAGAACAGACTACCCCAGCGTGTGAAATAAAAGATTCAGTTCGACATTCCAACCACCTGAAAAAAGGCCGGAACGTTCAACGACCGAAATGTTGTGATAAATATGGCAACAAAGGTGAGAGGATAGTCCGAGCAATGTAAATAGTGTTCATAATACCTCATCTCAGAAATATAGACAGATTCAGACTAGTTAGATATGTCACACTTTATTTACTTATGCGCCTCTTGCCATCAGGACGTTCTATGAGAGTCAGTTTTTTTTTCGAAGATACTATTATTCATTGAAGATTTCATTCAAGACACTATTCTTCAAACTTCCTTCTTGCTCACATTTACCGTCCATAGTATTCCTAGCATCAATATATAAAGCCACATCTGCCTTACCACTCTAACTGCGAGGAAATTATGTCACAATTAAACGTCCCGATATCACACAGTATTTTGTTAACATTCATGATTTCGAAATTCATTGACGTTTTTATTTTTTAAATATAACTTAACCTATTCCTTCAGAATGTAACAGAAAATGGGTCTCCATATTTGCTATATAGGAGGATTTATATTGCATAGCGGTTTAGCTGCTAAAATGCTTTCACCTTAGAATAAAATTTAGTTATTTATATATCTCGAAAGTTAAAATTCTTCTTCTGTCTGAATTTCCATGATGAGGAGACATTATTTTCATTATATTCTCGTTATTATTATCACAAAGTTTTAACTTCGGGCTTCCTCGGGTGTATATCGATCTGTGTAGCCTTCAATTAATTTTCGAATGAACCCTTTATTTAATATCCTTTCTTTATTTTTATGTGCCATGTTCTTTCAGAACATAGACAATTATGGCTCTCCAGCTCCCTCTATCATTTGCAGCTCTCAACAAGTTCCTTCCTTCTGCTTTCTCCCCCAGACCACGTTCTGTCATCCACTTGCTTAAGGCCGCTTGGTATATCACGCATTGTTTTCCCTTGTCTCTTTTTCCCTCTATTCAACCAGTGAGTATCAGATTCTTTAGACACTCCTTCTTTATTATATGTCCCAGAAAATTCAGCTGACTCCTCTCTAAGACCTCATCGTCGCTCACACGCTCGTTCCATGATATCCTTAGCATCCTTCTGAACAACCACATCTCTGTCGCCTCGAGTCTCTTCTTCATCTTTGAGCAAGTCGTCCAACATTCCCTGCCATAAAAGAAGGACAGATGACACGTACCTGTTCATTATTCTTTTTTTTTTTTGTTAACAAAGATATCCTCCTGTCACGTATTACCGTGCCAAACATTTAGAATGTGTCCTTGGCAATCCCAATACATCTACGAATATCAGTGTCGAACTTACCATCCTCTCTCAAGACGCTTCCCAGGTATTTAAACTTCCGCGTCTGCTTGACTCTAATGTTTCCAACCTTCAGATCGAATTTCGGGCTCGTCCTCTTACTGACGACCATACACTCCGTTTTCTTGTAATACCCTTCTTCTCATTTTCCGTTGCTAAATACTGTAGGATATTTTGTAATTGCATCTCAGTGTCTGCGTATCTTATGTTGTTAAGATTGTGGCCGCCAATGCTAAATCCCGGTATGATTTCCAATTCTATCAGGTGAACAGGACGGGTGAGAAGACGCGTCCTTGCCTTACGCCTCGTTCTATATTTGTGTATTCACTGAACTCGTTCTCTATGCGCATGCATGCTATTCGTTGTCAGTATAGGTACTTGATTATTCTGATGACTTTCCGAATATATCGAGGTTGCTGAACAGTTCCATCAGATCCTTTTTACGGAAATATAATGTAGTGGTTCCACTTCCCATGTCTAGGGATGTCGTACAGGTATAGACAGTGGAACGTAAAATGTCTACACGCGTAGATTAAATAAAGGGTTCTATTCAGAATTCTCTATACAGTGGGCTATGAAAAGATTTTAGCCACCTTTGATTACAACAATTTTGGCTTGCTTAATAACGTTTCTTTTTTTCAGACAATACCGTGTTAGTATCAGGCTATTCTCATCTATGAACAATAGTAGACTTCTATCTTCCAATGAAAGTTCGTGGAAGTAAGACAATTAGTGAATTTCAACAAAGGCAAATAATAGGATGGCATCAGTGTGGCAAGTCAAATAGAGAAATTGCTCGGTTTTTCCAGGTTAATCATCAAACGATTAATAATATTGTCAAGAAATTTAATGCAGAAAGCCATTGTCGTGTGGAACAACATTCAGGACGACCAAGCATCGTGTCTGAGCGAACGAAAACGGCACTGAATAGGGAAGTCATCAGAAACCGACGTCAAAGTTGTCGCTAACAGTATAGAAATGTCGCCATATGCGGTGAGAAAGACTCTGAAAGAGCTAGGCTATCAAAGAATAGTTGCCAGGAAGAAGTCCTTGATTTCAGAGGAACCTTCGTATGGGAGAGAGAATTCGAGAGCAATGATTATGAATTCTGGCAGTCTGTAATTTGGTTAGATGAAAGTAAATTCTGCTAATATTCGAATTTGAGACAGCTTTATGTTTCGAGAAATCAGAATGAGACTTGAAACATTCAATGTCTGCATGCGTCCGTGAAACATGGAAGGATTGGAGTAATGGTGTGTTGCACTGTCTGGTTTAGAGGGAAATCTGAGCTGATTCTTGTAGACGAGCAGTTGAATGGTCCAAAATACTGTCAAATATTTGTGAAAGGACTATTCCCACTATTTGAAACGAATCAGATTGACAAGAATGTCTACCTTTTTCAAGAAGATGGAGCACAATATCATACAAGCAAAGTAGTAAAGGCCTAGAAGGAATCTCAAGGAATCAAGTCATTGCCATGGGTAGACCAAAATCCTGACATAAATCCAATAGAGCCCGTTTGGAAGCAGCTTGTCCGAAGACTTCGAGAGCTTGATACCAAAATCACATCAGTGGCAACCTTTTAAAGAAACATTGAAATGGAGAGGCAAAATATGAATCAGACGATTTTTGATACCTTGATCAAATCCATGAAATATCGAATACAAGCACTGAAACTAGCAAATGGGGGACCTACTCTATACTAGTTCAAAATACTTCTTATTTATATTGAGCATGGATTACGTAATTAAATTTGGAAATTGGATGTAGTTAATTTTTCCTGGTTAAAATCTTTTCTTAGGCCACTATATGTTACGCAAAACGATATGCCCTTGAGGAAGACCGGAAGACACAACGACCGAAACGTTGAGATAGCAACAACAAAGATTAGGGGAATAGTCCGAATACAAAGAGTATAAATAGTTAAAAGTTTTACGGCCATTCCACGTTGAAGATCCAGTTCACGAATTTTGTGATGTCGACGAACACTCGTTTGACAGTTTTGTAATGTCAACGAATACTCGTCGTCACTTTCGCAATGTTTGCTGTAGTAGAGACTTTATAATCGGAGATACAACTATAGTAACACCGTTGAAAAAACTGCTGTAAGACGCCTTCGAGTATCAGTCGCACTAATAGTACTTGCTCTATAATACCCACTCGTATAGTAACCACCGAATAGTAATCCGTGTTGTGATCGATATAGAGAATATTATAGAGAAGAGGACTGTAAAGCACATAGTAACAGAGGATAGAGTAGACATAGTGATCTGAATAGTAATAGAAGATAGAATAGAAATAACAATTAATTAGACACACGCTACCTTCCATATATGCGTTACTTCTATGGTAACCTGGTCTAATTAATTCAATAATGGGATCGCCTGTGTTTGCTCATTGGCGATCTATGTTCAAGCTCCAATGTCGGCAGCGATATTTCATTCCTGTATAACAACGAAGTTAAGCAGCGATGACCCTGATCAATACCTAGATGAGTGGCCCCTTTGGGAATACCAGATGCTGAAAATTTGTAAACGGAATTGGAAATCGGTGAATCGAGTTTAGATTCCAGTCGATTTCGTTATATTTATCTTACGCGCAAAAACCATTGAGAAGGAGTGAATTCATCTTTTTTTCCTTTCTGCTATGGGTAAACTAGTAAAACTTATATAAGTGCTAGCAGCATAATCTGTCTAAGACCGGGTGTTTTATTACTGCGATTTTTTGCCGTTCAGTTGGAGCAGTTAAGTTTAAAGACAACCCACCCGAAAATCAATATAAGTAACAACAATGAGGTGCAACTGATGCACATCCCCAGATGGAGTGTTAACAATTTGAATGGGAGGCCTGAAAAAGGTCGTTTTTGCGTTCTCAATCTTGCAAGGAAAGAACCTGTTTCATGGACCATCATACTAATAATATGCGATAATTTTTATTTATAATATAATTATTTTATTTACAATTCTAATCGTTTGCGTTAGATTTCAACTCTCTAAATTGATTGCATACTATTTCTTACAGATATTAAATTTTGCCTTTGAATTTTATGCAAAGTGTAAAAAAATCATTTTTTTCGAGTTTTCCCCTTTAGGGTTGCAATTTTTTTCTACTTAAAACCGGCACTCAAGAATTATCTATCAAACAAAGAAAATTTCATCGAAATCGTATGAAAACTGTGGCAGCGCATAAACAACATCCGATTACAGACACATGCACACAAAGATTTTGAGAATTATAGATATAAGATATTTTCATTTCCCAGAAAGTTCTTACATTCTAAAAATATTTTCTGGCTTTGAATAACCGGGAAAACATTGATAAACTGTAAAGAACAAATCCAAATCTGACAGTTAAACTAGGAAAGTGCAAGTAAATAATATATACATATATATATATATATATAGTTATTCAGACCCTGCCAGTGTTTTAACTACAACTCTGGTAAAGAGTGTGTTATCTAGCATGATTAACAATTTGAACAAGGCCAGCATGCTCAAGCCTCGGCCACGATGACTTGTGACTTCGTCTACCTAATTTCACACACAAGCCTTAGGTTAAACCGAGGAATTGTTTTTAAGCACTTTCCAAAGGTGCCGCATGTTTGGATCGACCGCTACAGTCCAATAACGTCAGGAAGTCTCTTTCCCGACAAATCGACCAGGGTTAGATTCGAACGCGGATCTCATTGACAGAATGCAAACGTTCTAACTACTCGGCCACTATTTCAAGCATAATCACGTAGATATGAACGACAAAATTATATTGTCCAGTTAATCGAACTTGAACAGTAAGTAAACGTCAATAATTAACGAAGTTTCAGGAAAGAAAATGAAGAGAAAACTCAAATGTGCTTCTTTGATATTATTCCCAAGCGGCGCATAGTGACTCCATGATTCTTGTTTATATTCAGCATCATATCATCTGCTAGTCCGTTATAAGCGCTCATTGGTAATGATCGTCTCTCCAAGTCGTTACGCATCGATACCACAGAAATAATGAGACACTCGAGTTGAGTATTGAACATCGTAGGAAACAACGACAAAGGGAATTGGTCAAATTAGTAGAATCCGAGTGAATGAAGATATCTAAGCGGAAAGCAATATTGGACGAGAACTTTGTTTAAAACTCGTAATGAGAGAAAGAGCGAGAGAAAGGGAGAGAGAGAAAGGGAAAGAGATGGATAGATACAGAGAGAAAGAAAAAAATGAAAGAGATAGACAGATAGAGTAAAAACGGAGAGTGAGAGAAAAGGAAAGGCAGGACAATATAATGCTTCATATTAGATTAGACTGTTCAAACCTTGGCTTTGAACGTGACCAGTAGTTTAGATAAATTAGTTTTGGCGTCTTAAAGATGTCCGTTGGAGGAGATTAACCACGTCCTATGGCTGAACAAACACTACAGATACAGTTTTTCTTGGCGAAAGCCGAACGGAAAAAGTTCCAGGCGCTTTTTTTCTTTATTTATTTCTTTTAGTTTTTTTTATCACATTGAAAGAATTCTGAAAAGATAATTATCGATAATTCTCTCTTCTCTGCAGTCTGTAATCATGAGTATCTCTGCGAAATCATAAGTATATACTGAATTCAAAATCAGAAATAATTGTAGTATGTAAAATCCGAGGAAAGCATCAGCGAACATGATGGATAAATTATTATTGATATTATTCCTAGATTTTCATTTTCTGTTTGGTACAATCAATATCTCTCTCTCTCTCTCTCTCTCTCTCTCTCTCTCTCTATCTATCTATCTATCTATCTATCTCTCTCTCTCTCATATATATATATGTGTGTGTGTGTGTGTGTGTGTGTGTGTGTAACAGCGAAATTGTCCAAATCGGCTAACAGCATTGAATAATTGTCCCTCCCGCAAAATGTATAATATCTTAAAAAAAATTAAAATAAAACGGTAAACTAAGTTTATTTTTTCAAGATTTTCAGATATGATATTTCGCCATCTTGACACCATTTATGGTCAGAATCATTGAAAAACCTTTTGAGTTATTCAGCTAAAAAGAAAACGGGTTAAAATCGTTTTGTGTCAGCCCCACGGTATCTTCCCAACTGAGCAATGGTGACAGGAAACGTTCATGCAGGCTTTCAGTAATGGTACGAACATTAATAACATTGTTTCCATTTTCAAAGTCCATTCAACAACCATTAACATAACCGTGAATAAGTTTTTTAAAAAAAAATTGGGAACAGTAGAGGGGGAAAACTGGATCAGGAGGTCACAACAGGAAGTGGGATCATCATTTCAACTTAGAGCTAAATCCATTCTTATTGTTCAAACTAGAGACTATTATTGCTATAAAAATCTCGGAGAATTTCAATAGGATATTTTTAATCATTTCTATGATACAATAGTTCAAAGCTTAGACTAACAGAATTGTACAATTTTCTGTTACACCACTATATATATATATATATATATATATATATATATATATATGTGTGTGTGTGTGTGTGTGTATATATATATATATATATATATATATATATATATATATATATATATATATATATATACTCAAAAGTCAAGGGATGATTATAATGTGTGTGTATGGACATTAGAAATTTATTGAACATATGACATTGAGACCGTTCTTCTGGGTAGTGCTCATGAGAACAATTTTTGCATTTCGTATAACGATTGATTTCTTGGAATATTCTTATATTCTGATAATAATATGTGTTCTTTTAAATGGTTCGTAGCGTTCCTATTATAATAGGAACAGTTGCACGCAAATACCACATTTATGCAATTTTCTATTTCAAGATCCTTATATTTTGTAAATAGGGAAGTTTTTTCTTATGTTTTACTGTAGGTCGCAAAAGAAAATTCTATGTGAACGTAAAGATGTTTAATGTTACTGTCGTACAATCGGTAAAACGGACAATATAATACTCACTAAAAATTTAGAAATATATTGCTTCTTTTAAAGATGTCTATATTGCTTCATTTTACCGCCTGACCAATAGACGACATTAACATTAATCACCTTTACGTCCACATGAAAATTTCAGTCGCGCAGAACAAGAAAATTAGTGTTTCTCCGTATGTATATATATATATATGTGACGTCGCCCCTCCTTGGTCGCAGCGTCGACTCTGTCGTTCGATCTCGTTCGCGGCTCCAACTGTGACGCGACGTGATGTGGCCGCCCAAGGGTCGATCCTTGTCACGGACAGCACCAGTTGTGACGTTTTTTGCCGCGGCGTCAGTTGTTCGCTCCTCGCTGCTCCAAGTGTGACGTTCCAACCCTCTGGTTAGATGATTACCAGCCTCGCCGTTCCCAACTCGCTTCCAACACCTGGTTACTAGGGTAACTGTACTGATCTCCGGTCTGCCTACCCACGTTGTGATTAAATCTTAGACAGACGGGATCAAACAGGAGTCGGGCCGTATGCCAGCTGGGTTCAACGGGGGTGGCAACACACAAGCAAAAGAAAAAAAAAACTCACGAGGAAAAAAATTACTGATAAGAAAGGGTAACAACCTTTTATATCTAATGTTCGTTACATAAAAATTATTCTTACTTCCCGACCCGTTTTGTGGACTGTGGCACCAAGCTTCTATCATACAATTTAAAGACTTCGAGTTGCCTACTCTCTAGAATTCTGTATGTCGGAGTGTGGTTTGGTTTCGACACTGGGCGCTAATCTCTACCAGTCGTTCACGGCTGATTCTTCTCTTCGGCTTGAGTTGGACGTGCTTATTCGCTTCGGCTTGAGTTGGACGTATTTCTTCACTTCGATTTGGGTTGGACGAATTTCCACCCTCAGGCTTGGCCTGGTTTCAACTTCTTCTAGACGCAACTGCAAGTAACTTCTTCTTCTTCCGTCCTGCAACTCTTCTCTGCCGTCTGAGGTGATCTCTTCTCTCTGCCTTCCGGGGCTGAACTGTTCTGCTTGTTTGGCCTGCAACTTTACTGCCTGTCTGGCCTGCAATTCTTCTGCTTGTCTGGCCTGCAGCTCTTCTGCCTATCTGGCCTACAGCTCTTCTGCCTATCTGGCCTGCAATTCTTCGGCCTGTCTGGCCTGCAATTCTGCTCCAACTTCTCTGCGGCTTTCGAGCAATTTTCTTCTCTTCGACTTGGCTGCAACTTCTCTGCCTGTCCGGGCCAAACGGACCGGCCCTTCTTACCCACAAAGGGGCGAATGAGCAGGGCCCGCCGTCCGCTCTCCAACTGCTCTCTGGCCGTCTACCCCGCAACTCTCTGATTTCTGTCGATTGGGTTCCTGCTTTTTATTGACGCCGCAACAAACTGGGGTGGGTCTGTCGGCGTCAGGGTTTTCTTGATAATTCCAAAAGTCGCATTATTTCTGATTTCCCATTATCGCTCTTATTTTCACCCCTACTTCCTCACAGTGCCTCTGGGGGGGATGCGCATACCCATCTCTCCCGGTCTCTCGTATGTCAGGTGACCGTTTTCGACCAATGGGTCTTGGTCGAGCGTCCTTTCTCCTCTTTCTCGCATATCACGTGACCGCTTTCGGCTAATGAGATTCTGGTTGGGCGTCTCCCGTCCTTCGTGACGTCTTCAATCGGGCGTGGTCTATCCCGGCTTTGTTCTGGGAAAGAACCACCTTGCTAAAAAAGACAAAATCCAATTTGGCCTTTTTCGCACGCACGAAAAATGAAAATCTCGGCCTTTCTCACCTTTTGGTTTTTGTCAAAACAGCCCGCCGCTAATTAGATGTGACTTCAGGAAGAATTTTTCTCGTCTCGCTGGCGCTTTCTGTGAGCCAAAACAATTGTTTTCATGTTTTTATTTTCGCCCATGCCTGATAGTCAAAATCTCAATTATCTGAATTGAAATATCTTCACTTTATCATCGTGGGGTTCTTATCTTCAGCTGGTCAAGATCTGTATACAATCCCAATTCTCATCCCAATGACACTTCTTCCATTGTTCTAAAAAATCCCATTTCTCCAAATTGATAATGAGCTTCTACATTCCGTGGACACAAAAGTAGGCCAGATGTTTTGACCGATATTTTTATCAATCGTACGTATGTTCATCCACTTTTACCATGTCCGTTCATTATCTCTAAACTTACTCTTTCAAATAACAATTTCCATTGTTCTTGAAATTCGGTCAGGCGCGTTGGCCTAGATATCTCTTGACACCTGTTTTCGCTTATGACCGGCTTTTGCATTACCCATCTCTCCCTCTCTTTTCCTTTCTTTTCCTCTTTCTTTTTCCCTTCTTCTTCCCTTAGGGTCGCCTAAATACAATTAGAGAATTATTCTCAAAACTCAATTATTCTTCGTCTAAATAACTAGCAACTGGTTAATAAACCGAATAAAAATTAAATCATATTTCTAGGAATATTTCTTTTTAGTTTTTCTAATAATGCAGGGTGCCATATATATATATATATATATATATATATATATATATATATATATATATATATATATATATATATATATACACTCGAGTTTGTCATGGAATTCGACATATGAAGGACAAGCAGATCACTTCCTAGTAACCGACAGCTCGACACCACCATGAGATTTGATTATAGTGGTGAAGGTCTTGTGCAGAAACATACACACCTTTTGAAGGACAGATTACCGAGACCTGCTGCACGACGTGCCACAAGGACCCCAAACGACTCTCCGCAGGTTTTGAATTCAGAGTTGTCCTTCTCTTAGACCAGTTGCAATCCAAGGCTGTAGAACCTAGTCTGTGCAATTCACCCATAGCTGGATGGAGAAGAAGAGAATTCACACCTTTTCAAAGGCTATTAGCACGTAAGTGAATGTAATGGTATCAACTGGATTCTCCGGTTTCTCAATCCAAGCCGCTCGCCATTACTTCACTGTACCTCCTCTCTCTCTCTCTCTCTCTATATATATATATATATATATATATATATATATATATGGGAAAGCGGGGAAAAGTTTCCTTGTGATGCGTTTCGTCTTTCAGGATTTCATCGTACATATGACTACACGTGCGCATGGCCGAGTAGTGCTAGGAATTTTAGATTTATTTTTTTCAGCCGAATTCATCTAGGTAGTAGATCAACTAAACAAAGTCGAATATACAAAGGAATTTACATTCAAAATGGAAGAATACGTTTCCTTGCCCTTGCTAGGTATCAAGCTACACTGCATTGACAATAGTTTAGAACTCAGTGTTCACTGAAAATCAACCGACAAAAACGACCTAATAAATTTCTATTCACATCATAACAACAAAATAAATTCCGGCATAATCATCGGATTCTACCTAAGAGTTCTATGAAAATGAAACTCGAATTATTTACACGGAGAAAAGAAATACATTGAAAAGACTTTCAACAGTGCCATAATTATTTTATATTCAGTTCTATACAAAAGGCTCGGAAAATATTCCAAAACAAAAATGGCCCATCCTGAGAAACCCAATGAATCAAAAATATATATTATCCTTACTACTGATTTTATCACATCTTTCACATCTAAATGTCTTTATTACTGCACCTAAAACAATAAAAGACTTGGTCAATTCTAACCAAAACAATAAGCTAAAAACTGAAGGAGGAGTTTATTCCACTGCCTGTAATATTTGTCACAAAAATACATAGGAGAAACTGCAAGGAATCTAAATAAAGATTTTATAAACAAAATTGTGATATTTAACAAAATAATACATTAAATGAATTGGTTGCCCACCGTAAGTAGACTGACAACAATTTTGACATAAAATATGCTGCCCTGATTAAAGAAGAAAATAATTCACTACGATGTAAATGTCTGGAGAGTGCCTTGATCGCAAGGTCATCTACAGTAAATTTCCGTTCTGTCTCTTACAACATTTCATCATAACTAACAGATCTTTTAATATCAGAGAGTGGAATACATACTAACAAAAAGTGTTGTAAAGAAAAAGAAAAATCTCTAAATGGATTCGACAGAAAAAAAAATTTCTAACATTCCCAAAACCCCTCTGCCCTGCGCATGTGTAGACATACTATCATAATAAAATTAGTGCCATGCAGTACTGAAGGGCGAAACGCGTCATAATTAAAATTTTCTCCATTTTGGCATAAAATGTATCCAATACTTTTCTTGATATATAAAAAATATATATCTTTAAAGTCTGTTGGTGGAATTTTTTTTACTATAAAATACATATTTTAATGCTTTGTTAATGTTTTGATCCCAGTTTGGCTGATTCACTATTTTCCCATAGCTGGGACCCTAACAGGTTCTACCACTCCTTGTGGACCTCGAAACAACAACAATGTGGTTCATCATCATATCCAATACATATAAATATATATGTGTATGTGTGTGTATGATGTATCGGTGTATATATATATATATATATATATATATATATATATATATATATATATGTGTGTGTATGTGTGTGTGTGTGTGTGTGTGTGTGTGTGTGTGTGAAAATATATAGAAAATAGGAAGGAACTGGTTAGGTAAATAATCCAAAGTCCCTTAGTATTTTAGTTATTATTTTTTAAAAATAGTGCTCGATACAAAAGTAGAGCATAAATATAATTATTTATTTAAAAATATGATTCCAATTCGCGACATAAGATGTCTCATGTTTCAAAACAAGAACCGAAAACTTCAATATAATTATTTGAAATAAATTGAGTTAAAGTAAACTCTGTTCCATCTTCAAGCGAAATTTTCTTTGGAATAACGTATTTCTGAAATGTAGGTGTTATGTCGCGAATTGGAATCATATTTTTAAATAAATAATTATATATATATATATATATATATATATATATATATATATATATATATATGCAGACAGGTTTTTTTAAATAATTTAAATACGTTCTGTCTACTCATTTGGGATAATATCCTTTTATATTCGCGAATAAGCGTTTTGGTGCAGATTTAAAAGAGAAGAGTGTTTCACAGACACGTGATTATTTCATATGCACAGTCCTTCACAACCATGAACACAGAATACTTACTTATAATTTAACAATACCCTGATGAAGACATTATTCTATGTCGATTGTACTCGGAATAAATAAATATGAGCCAACATGGTGTTTTTTTCTCGGGTCTTTTAACAACCGCACAAATATGCATATTCAGACGGACGCTAAGGATATCATGGATCGAGCGAGTGAGCAACGGTGAGGTCTTAGAGAGGATTCAAACAAGGAGAAGCCTTAAACGTAACATCAGGAAGAGACAGCTGAAGTTTCTGGGACACAAAATGAGGAAGAAGGGCTTGGAGAATATGATACTGCATGATCGAATAGAGGGAAAGAGAGACAAGGGAAAACAACGCATGACCTACCCAGCGGGCTTAAGCAAGTGGATGGCAGAACGTGATGTGGAAGAGGTAGCAGTGGAAGGAATTTATTAAGAGATGCAAGGGATAGAGTGGGGGTGTAGAACGTCCTGAATGACACATAAAAAGAAAAGAAAGACTACATCTTAATTATTAAACGGTAGTGACAGTACCAGTTAGTCAGTTATGTGCCGTGCGTGATACATGCTTAGGCGATCATTTATCTTTCGATATATGACTGATGAGGCAGATTTTTTTTTCACGCTGTAGGTTGCCATTTCTTTCTGCGGTAGACCAGTGACCATCCAAGGTTAAAAAACTTAGTCCGACCTGCTATTTACCCATAGCTGCGGGGATAAGAAGAGGGTTCATAACTTCCCAAGAGTAATAACACGTACCATAAAATAGAGTTGCAAGAGGCTGCTGAGTCTTGTTAACATAGAGGACGGCAAAAGGAATCAGGTAATTTCTGGAGCGGTATAAAGAAACGATCAGCATCATTAACGATAGACTGTATAGTTATTTTCCAAGCATAGCTTAGATGTGGCACAAGGCCGAAAGTATGGGGCATCTAGTGAGGATCGAACTCACTTTTCAGTTGTAACTAATCTAGCGAGATAAGCTTGCTAACCATTACACCACCTCGATGTGCCCCTTGATTTTCCAAGCGTAGCTCTGATGCAAGGCCGAAAGTATGGGCACCAAGGGGAACTCACTACTGAGTCGTAATTGTTCTAGCGAGATAAGCTTGCTATTGGAGCACCCAGTGGGGATCGAATGGAACACTACTGAGTCGTAATTGTTCTAGCGAGATAAGCTTGCTAACCATTACACCACCCTGATTTTCAAAGCGTAGCTCAGATGTGGCACAAAGGCCGAGGTGAACTCACCTTGATAAGCTTGCTAACCATTTTCCAAGCGTAGCTCTGATGTGGCACAAGGCCGAAAGTATGGAGCACCCAGTGAGGATCGAACTCACTACTGAGTCGTAACTGTTCTAGCGGGACAAGCTTGCTAACCATTACACCACCTTGAGGTGCCCAAATGCGATTTTCCAAGCGTAGCTCAGATGTGCGGGACAAAGCTAACCGAACCTTGAGGTGCATGGGATACCTAGTGAGGATCGAACTCACTACTCAGTCGTAATTGATCTAGCAAGACAAGCTTCCTAACCATTACACCACGTCGAGGTGCCCAACGATAGACTGCATATATGAGATCCGCTTTACGTCTGGATGAAGCTAGGTATTAGGGTATTAGCAAGTAATTGAAATAGATTCAACTGGAATTCGAAATCTGGTCTCCGATTCCTCAATCTTAGCTGATAGTTGCAGCATACGCAATGGATTACAGAAATAGTTGCAGCATACGCAATGGATTACAGAAAAATGTCTGTTGTCATTTATGTCAAGGCATAAACGCAAAAAAGTAGAATAACATTTTTATGACTCGGTTATTAGTTTCTACCCGAGCAGCCATATTCAATTGATTTTTTCCTAATTATCCTTTTCGAAAGTTTACTTTGCTTTAATAAGGAAAATAGACTCTAATACAAATCATAAGTATTCACAACAAGAGCTGTCTGATAAGTGGCAATAAATCATTGCAAATAAAGGTGAATAGACTGGGTGTCCTTAAACTCTGTACAAATTGGAAATCCCATTAACTATATTTTTTTCCACAGATTAAACATAGTTTTGTCGAAAGAAGAAATAATTGACATTTTTATCTGGCGTCTTCTAAAACAGAATGTGATATCAATGAAAAACACAGACACAATACACTTGACTAAAGGCATTCAGAGGGATTCTGTTAAAATTGTCGACAATATGGAGTTATTGCATCAAGTACTCGTGAATCTGACAAAGTGCATCAACCTTTGCATCATAAATAATGAAAACCATGCATCGTAAATAATGAAAATCATATTGAAGATGTTACTTGTTAATATTCCAGTTCAATAAAATATAAAAAATTTTCGTTTATTTATAAAAAAAAATGCATTTTTGTCTATATGTCCAAACATTGGATATACCCTGTATAACTGAAAAATATGAATTTTTATTTATTTTTAAAGTACACATTAAACAAAAACAGAATGTATTTATGATGCAAACTAATATATGACCCTATGTGGCACAATAGCCATTAATCAACAGAGGACTACAAACATTTTCATGCCGCCGAAGAAGAAGTGGCCTTCTTTCCATGTATTTCCATATAATAACCTTACTGTCAGTTGAACATAAACAGAATGAATTTAAATTTTGATAAATCTATTTATCTTTAGATCATAATATATATATATATATATAAATATATATATATATATTGAACAATAAAAAATATTTAAAAATAATAAAAAAATAAAATCTTCAGACACACTGGGTTGTAGATTAATATTCTTTCGGTTTTTTTTTATTATTATTATTTCATTTACATTCCTCGACTAGTTTTGAACAACATGGCTATAATCAGGAGAAGAAATATTTCTGCTTGCTGGTAGCAGTGAACTACAGAAATGAATGTCTTGATGGCGAAAATGAAATTTTGTCTGTAGTTTCCATTTGTTTTTTTTTTTTAATTTTTTTATCTTTTTAACATGAATCTTTTAACATTCCTTGTGTTGTTCAAACAGTCTCTTTTAAGTTGTTATTTGAGATAAGAGCTGGATGGATCTATGCTTCTTTGAATTCCCCTGGTCAGTTTGACAATTTTATTGGTCCTATATGTGTGTGTATGTGTATGTGTATGTGTATGTGCGTATGTGGGTTTGTGTGTGTGTGATATATTTATAAATATACATGTTTTCTCATCAAGTCCTATCTGTATATTTATTAATATATAATTTATATGTCTGTTATATTTTATTGAGCACTAACTTATTAAAACCATATATTAAATTATATATATATATATATATATATATATATATATATATATATATATATATATATATATATATATATATATATATTTGCGGGGGCGTGTTTGTGTGTGTGTTTAAAAAGTGATAATCTTCCATATTTAGATAAATAAAATTTGACAATAATGCATTGTAATATGCAGAGACTTTGTATCATTTAGTAAATAATTAGATCTATAATTAAATTGCTTTGTGATGATATGCGACTGTTTGATCTACACACACAAAGCACACACACACACAAAGCACACACACACACACATATATATATATATATATATATATATATATATATATAATAAGTAGGAGGATTTGATAAACATATAAATAAATTCATTGAGTCTGATATAAACCTCAACAGGAAAATAGAGGAAGCACTGGACGGCCGTTTCGTCCTATAATTGGGACTCATCAGCAGTGCGCATCCACCACCAGGTATCGAAACCCTGACAGTTGGGTTGTCAAGCATCCACCACCAGTTATCGAAACCCTGACAGTTGGGTTGTCAAGCATCCACCACCAGTTATCGAAACCCTGACAGTTGGGTTGTCAAGCAGACAACCCAACTGTCAGGGTTTCGATATCTGGTGGTGGATGCGCACTGCTGATGAGTCCCAATTATAGGACGAAACGGCCGTCCAGTGCTTCCTCTATTTTCCTGTTGAGGTTTATATCAGACTCAATGAATTTATTTATATGTTTATCAAATCCTCCTACTTATTATATGTGTTTATCGTTGCTTGATCCGGCTTCTAATGCTCCAGTTGGCGCGGCTTGGTGAGAGTAGTCGTGGCTCCCAGGGGCACAGTCTTATGGTTATATAGCGAACTCAGGAGAGTTCCGCCACGGAATATGGAGTGAGCGGCGCTATGTTGAGTCTGATATGAATCTCTTCGGTGTCGAGGCCCGGTTGGTACAGTTGGTATGTTGTTTGCTTGACAACCCAACTATCAGGGTTTCGATACCTGGTGGTGGATGCGCACTGCTGATGAGTCCCAATTATAGGACGAAACGGCCGTCCAGTGCTTCCTCTATTTTCCTGTTGAGGTTTATATCAGACTCAATGAATTTATATATATATATATATATATATAATGTATTTATATATGTATAAAAACAGAGACAGGCAGACAGAGATTTTAGGTCATTGCAAAAGTCCTTGCCAATATTCAATGTTAACATAAAATGGGCAAAATTTGACACCGGTTTTTGTCTTTTTTTGTGCAGATTGTTGGTGTCTTCTAGATTGCAACATTTCATCGTGATGCTTTCTAAATAGAAACCTATTGAGTCAAACTTTGCTGAATGTTAACATTTTTTCCACAAAAGAATACCTGCAAAAGCGGATTCAAATTTTCAATTTTGCCATATTATGCTCTGTTAATTACGGAAGATTTTAACCTAAACGATGAACCATGAAGTTGCTATGCTTGCAATCGGGAAGCATAACCCAAAGATCTCGACGGAAGAGATTGCTTAGATACCCCGACTTCTTTTTGCCAATCGAAGAGACCGTGGTTCGTTTTAAACGTCGACACGTGGATGCCACCTTCTCTAAAGCAACAGAAGCTCGATCCTGCGTCTGCATTGATTTCTTTGCTGTTACGCTACAAAAAGGAGTCGTTCTTCGACAGAATTATCTAAGGTGATGAAAAATGGATCTTTTATGATAATGGAGCAAAAGGATCTGGAAAGAAGCTTGCAAAAGTGTAGAACCCGGGCTTGCATCTAATGATGGTGTTGCTCTCCGGTCGGTGCGGATTTTAAAGAGGTGATTCCCTTTCAACCTCTTCCAGTCGGTGAAAAATAACTGCAATGAATTACTGTTTGCAGTTCATCCATCTCAATGATTCTAATCAAAAACATGTCCTACTTTGTCAAATCGAAAAGGTGTCATTTTCTACCACGAAAACGCAAGACCGCATGTAGCAAAACAGATATTGCAGAAGCGTAAATCGTTGAAATTGGACCCCCCACCACCACCACCAAAACTCTCTTCAGATGGCCACTTCGGGTTTTCGTTTGTTCCGATCTCCAGTGAACATGTTAAATGGGAAAAATTGACTGTGAACAGTGAGTCTAAATCTATCTCAGAAATTTCTTCCAAGAAAACACACAAAGTTTCTGCAAAAAATGGTACCAATAAGTGAGTAGAACGATTGGAGACAGTTTTTAGATACAAACGAAACTATGTACTTAACTAATATTTTTTGCTAGTATGTCAAATTTTGTTTTTAATGTTCTAATCCAGGATGAATGTCATCTTAGCATCAAGAAACTAATTAAAAAACTAGAAATAATTATAATAAAAATAAATAGATATATGACTATATTATTATATGTTTAAATAAGGATATGATCCTAATATATATATATATATATATATATATATATATATATATATATATATATATATATATATATATATGTGTGTGTGTGTGTGTGTGTGTGTGTGTGTGCGTGTCTGCGTGTCTGCGTGTGCCTGTGTGAAAAAGAGAGAGAGTTTGGGTAATTATTTTCAATTTGTAATTTACTCGTTGTTTGTAAAGCATTTTCCTAACACTATAGTTGATGCTCAATTGAATTTAGAATCTCAAACTGAAATGATTAGATCGATACAACCGACTCTATCTCGAATCTTTTGAATGAATATGTAAATGGATAAAATGGTTGTTTCATTTGTCAAATGTTCGTTTGAATATGGTTCACGAGTACTCTGTCATTGATGTAGACGGTGACATAAATAAAAGACTAAATGAAATAAGCTTCATTAACGGAAATAATGATGCACTCTTATTACAATATTTGGACAAGTAGATGTCAGTTCTCACTGGACAAACGGATCATAAGGCACGTTATTTACATTATTCGGACTATTGTCCTTATCTTCGTCGCCATATTTATTACATGGCACAGTGGATAAAGGCGTTAGTTAGATCCAGTGACAGGACTCAAAGAGTGTGAGTTCAATACCTGGTTAAGGCGGTGGAGAACTTTGAGAGGAGAATTAACAGGAGATAACTGAAATCTAATTTTTATATATGTTATAAGGAGTGCCAGAGAAAAGCGATAATAACAACAAAAATTGCAATATGATCTCTGGTAAAAACATGAAATGATAACAGCAAAAAATTGCAATATGAGCACTGGTAAATATATGAAATGATAACAGCAAAAAAATTGCAATATGAGCATTGGTAAAAACATGAATGATAACAGCAAAAAAATGCAATATGAGCACTGGTAAAAACATGAATGATAACAGCAAAAAATGCAATATTAGCACTGGTAAAAAAATAAAATGATAGCAAAAAATTGCAATATGAGCACTGGTAAAAACATGATGATAACAACAAAAAGTTGCAATATGAGCACTGGTAAAAAAATACTTGCTGCGATATTAGGTTTATAATACCCAGAAATTCTTACGCATATGTCCTCAAGATACATGGCACAATGGATGAAGGCGTTGGTTAGATCCAGTGACAGGACCCAAAGAGTGTGTATTCAATACCCGGTTAAGGCAGTGAAGAACTTGGAGAGGGGAATTAACAGGAGATTGTTAATAACTGACAAACATTACATATGGCAAGGAGAACTATAACAGTCTACAGTGAGCGAAATAAAGGGTCCTGTTCGACATTTCATCCAGCTGAAGAAGGCTAGAGCGTACAACAGCCGAAACGTCGTAATAAATATGGCGACAAAGATGAGGAAAATAGTCCGAATAATGTAAATAGCGTACATAATACCTCATCTCAGAAATATAGACAGATACTGAAGGATATTTTTTACTATTGTTACTATATTATCTACTGTTAATGTTTATTTGAATGAGTACAATTGTCTCGTGAATAATAATCTAACACGTGAATATCTCGTATACGAAAAAAAAAACTCTACGGATAGAAATTTAATTCAGTAAATTTACGAAATTAGAAAGGTGTATACGTCAAGCGTGTGTCTTCTCGCCTGACTTATTAAACTTGTACAGTGAGGAAATTCTTAGACCAATAGAATTCTTTCATTATTCCTTATAAGTGGCGACAAACTTAACAACATGTAATATGTGAATAACACTGTGTTGATAGAATATATAGAAGGGAAACTACATGACCTTCTGTAAGTCGTTGTGAGGGAAAACGAGAAAACTGGTCTTAAAAGACAATAAAATACATGTTTGTCAGCAAAAGGATTATCCCAACAAGCAAATTACAAATTGGAGATACCAAACTCAAACAAATACAACAATTTAAATATCTCTGGAAGTGCTTCAACAGCAAACGGAAAGAGCGGCACTAAAATGTGAATGTTCATTTTGAGAGCGAAAGATGCCATTCCAAAGCTAAGCAAAATATCGAGAAAAAGAAATGTTATAAAGAGAAGCGTAAACTGTTACGTCATATATTTCCCCCGAAATGGCAGTGAATGCTGGACAGTCTCCTCACAGATGAAGAAGAAACTTGAAGAAACAGAAATGTGATCCTACAATATGGATACTGAGGATACCATGGACCGAAAATCTGAGCAACCTCGAAGTTTTAGAGGAAAAGGGAAAGAAGGACATTGAAATTTCTAAGACACATAATGAAGAATTTTCTAGTACACCTGATGAAGAAAATGCGCTTGGAACTTTGGATACTCACAGAATATACCGAAGGCACGTTGGACAAAAGAAAACAACGCATAACCTACCTGGCAAATTTGAGCAACTAATGGCGGAACAAGGTTTTGGAGTGATAGAATAAAAATAAAATTTATTAAGAGCTACAAAGGAGAGGAAATCGTGGAAAGCCGTGAGCTCCAACGTCAGGAAGGTACACAGCATGAAAAATTAATTACAATTGTTTTTTTTTAGTCATGTGTTGAGATTTCTACACATTTTAGATAGCATTAAAATATGGGAAGCAAATGAATGACATTAGGAAAATCCTCATTAAAGAAAGATTAAGCTAGTTGAAATCCTTTTAAAATAGCTTTGAACTTGAGACTAGAAGATTGATTCTAATAGTAGAAAGCCCTTTTGCTTCCAAGAATTTCGAGATATAAGTATGAATATTAGATATTTAGAAAAGAAGACATCGTTCTGCAAATGCAGTTGATTAACTGCGGATGTGAACGGAATAAACCAATATCTATCTGCTAAACGCTAAAAATGATATTCTATATTTAATAACATGAAAACATCTCCTGATTTACATTTAATATTTTGGTATTAGAGAGTGAAGCACGGAACAGATACTGATATTTATATCGTCTAAATAACATAGAAGCCATATTATCATATAAAACCGGAATATATATTATGAATTAATTATTAGGAAGAAGGAGATACTTCTATTCGAACAATTACGGTAAGTTAGAAAAATATACTCTCTGATCAACTGAAGCAAATAAGAAAAAAAGAAGTAGCCTTTATAACGTGTCGGATCAAATTACCAAATATTCCCAAGAAAAACTGATAAACTAATCAAGAACATTCCATGTAAAAAAATATAATTCATGATAAAAGTAATATATTATGAGATAAAATATTTTAAAATGATATTTTTACATATACAGAATTAATGTACACGTTCTGCTAAAAAAAAAGGCATCTACATTTGATAATTCTTCTCAGAACAAAAAACGTCATATTATTAATCTGTTATATATGTTGAAGACGCATACAATTCCGACCAAAGATATGACGATAAACTGCATCAGGTAGCAAAGTCTCTGATGAGGAGAGTATGAGAAGCGTGAAACTACCTCTTAATTGTAGTCGTTCCCAGTTCCACCTTGACCTTTGATGGTAGTTGCTGTTACGGACCCAGCTATGGGTAAAGAGTTAAACCTCAAACTTGAGATGAAAACACTATGAAAGTATTTAAATACATTTTATAATAGCAATACATATTTGAAAAGAAACTACCAGCAATAAATTTAACCGTCTAAAACAAACCCTCTTTACAAATATACGTCAATGAATCTGATGTCCAAAGTGATTTCTGACAAAGAATACATACTCTAGTCGGCATTTAATAACCCATTGAGTTTGAGATGCCGTAAAACAAAATAAACCAAGGCAAAATTATACATATTTCAGCAAAAGTTAGGAATTTGAAAAAAAATACATTTTTATTAAAGAACTGATTCTTTTTGATTGACGCAAAGAAAACAAAAACAGGAATATGAGGGAAAAACTAAATTTCATTGATTTATTACTTCCAATATAATCACGAAAGGTACGCTGAAATCTATTCATATGCATATTTGATAAAACACGTGTAAAGGATTTCTGTGATGTTAACGAACACACGTTGCCAATTTTGTAATGCCAACCACTACTCGTTGTCACTTTCGTAATGGTCGTTGTATTAGAGACTTTGTAATCGCAGTAGCGCCGTTGAACAATGCTGGTGTCAGACGCCTTCGAATAACAATCGCATTAATAGTACTTTCTCACTCGACAAGTAACCCGTATAGTGATCTGAATAGAGAAATAGTATAGTGAATAGAGTAGAGAATAGAAGTCCGTATAATATAGAGAATAGACTAAAATTAGATATTACTAGCAGCCTGGCCCGGCGTTGTCCGTGCTTGATTAAAAAATCGTATGACTCATACAGCAATCGCTATCACTTGACTTAAAATATTTTTGCCCTTCCTTGCCTTTAAAGGAGTGCCTTTTGCCCTAAATGATGTGCATCTAAATTTTGTTGCAAATCCGTCGAAAATTGCGGCCGTGCATTCATTACACACACACACACACACACACACACACACATATCCTGCCTTTTATAGTTAGAGATTTAGACCTCACCCGACTTGCTTTTTATATGCGTTTCCTCTATGTTCACGTGATCGTCTTAATTCAATAATGGGATTGCCTGTGTTTGCTCCCTGGGGATCTATGTTCAAACTCAAGTGTCGACAGCGACACTTTATTCTTATATAACAAGGATGAAATAATTGATTTCTTTAAATTATGATATTTCTCAGTTGCTGCTGTTTTATAATGAATGCAGCCACAACCTGTATGGTAATGCGGGATCCTGCGTTTTAGGACTGTGGTTAAATAACATTTGAAATTATTGTCATTTCCCGATAGAATAAACGCATTATCCATCAAGTAAGAATTTAATGCTCTTTTATGGTTAACGATTTTCATTTTGTACAAAGAAGCCATATCCGAGCAATTTTATTTGCCATTAACAAAAGGATTTCAAAAATGTCTCAATTGTGAGGAACATCACGGGAGGATAGAGGAAATCCAAGTTTTCAAGTCGTGTGTAAAGAAACTGTCTGAATTGACATCACGGACAATGCTGGAATAATTACGGAGTAATTTCTGACCGGTTAGAATTATGTTATCGAAATACCTCAGCAGACAGTCAACATATGACTCTGGCTTTACGGGAGATTCTAATGCACCAAAGTCAGGTACCTAAAAGCTAGTCTGTATTAAGCTGAGCATTAGTCTCAAAGGATTAAAATTTATGTCACTTATTTTGTCAGCTGTAACCAAACTTGAGCTTTCAGTGTAACAAAACGGGGCTTATGTTTGTTGAGAAAAAGTTCAGTTTTTTAAGCTGACTGTCATGCCTGATGGTGACAGGATTACACGTAGTTAGTCTCGTAAAAACTAATCAAAATCACGAGAAGATTCAGCAACGTTATCGGTCCTGAGCTCGCGTCTCCGCTTCATCACTTTCCCACTGCGGTAAAGTCGATTTCCCTTGCCTCTTCTGATGATCCTTCCCGGTGAATAGCTCGACGTCCGGAATACAAACACGGTAGTACCTTGGCATCTAATTCTTATAATTTTTTTTTTTCAATTTGAATTCGTTATTTTATTTCCTATTTGTTTCTTTCACTCTTAGTAACACCTTCCATCCTAACGAATTTTTATTGTCTTCCTGGATTGAAAGGGTCTTAATAACAATCTCACTGGAACCGACTGTCTCTATTTGAAGTAATAAACAAAAATATATGTTGATATTTCATTAAAATAAAGCCTCTCTATGTGAATGGACGGTACAAAATAATCTTCAGTAACACCATTTCTATTATACAATAAAACTCAGGGCAAGTCTGGTGGATTAAAACATTGGTTCATGAATTTTTCATGTAGTAATTGTGAGTTCAATCTATGGGCGGGACAATGTATACTTGGAGTCTGTAGAAAAGGCGAGCAATAACTAAGCTGTATTTAAATAAGAATTAAACGAGTGTATCTAGATATAGCTGATTGGGGAACAAACTATTCCCGTAGTTTAAATAAAGGGGACAGTTCAAACTTCCAGCTAGTTCCCCGGTTTGAAATACAACTGATGAAGGCCGGAATTCACAATGATTGAAACGTTTTAATAACACCCAGAAAAATGATGACAATAGATAGCATGTCAATAATTTAAATAATCATACCTCATCGTCTCGGAAATTCAGACAGAAATAAAGCAAGCCTAAGATTAATAAATATGTGTATAAGGGGAAGGTTGGGAATTCGCTTAGCTCGTTCTTCAATAGAAAGACAAGGGTATCCTCATTTTCAAGAATATTTCAATCGGGGATCACGCTTTTTCTTCCATGCCAAATCGATTTTCCCTGTGATACTATCACAAAATCTAGCTTATGGAGCTGATTTTAGGATAAGCATCTTTCGATATTTCCGGTGACTTCAATTTTGTTATTCGTTACGGAAATCTTCGCATCGTAATCTGATGGCACTGTGGGGGTCGGGATAAATCTCCCTTTGCAAATTGCTGACATGGACGTTCCACATTAAGTTACAATCTAATAAGATTCGTTCGGCTAGAGTATGCGTGTTCACTTGTAGATGCATGTCAAGATTATCATAGAATTTCATCATTTGATATTGACAGATCGCCCTTAACTACGAAAAAGCAAAATAAGAAAGATAAATATATATAAATATATATATATATATATATATATATATATATATATATATATATATATATATATTATATAAAGATTTATGATTTAGGATCACGGCAGAAATCAGACCTACGAGTTATATGAAACCGATAAAACTGATGAGGTTTTTAGTCCTTTGATGATCAATTCCCGATTAAGGATATTACTAGCGGCTAGTGATACGCAAAGCAAACATTAATTTTATATAAAAGATGTTATAGTTGCCGCTTCTGTTGGATTAGCAGTGCACGTTTCGAAATATTAATCTTTATCACTGGTCTTTCTGTCTCGGCTTCTTACTAGTTACGTGTCATTTCTCCCCCTACATCACGCTTGTGCTGCCAATTCTGCTTCCTCTGTTCACGCCTAAACTAGAACTATGTTCCAGTCCTAACGAGGTATTAATTGGTTCATTTTTGAACGAGATGTTTATGCCAGGTCATCCTCCGATTACCTCTGTTACCATATAACCAAGCACTTACTACAGGATTGTCGGGGTATCTGAGTGGGTTCTCTTACCTGTTTTTTTCTTGTGAAGAGGGTGACTAGAGATCCAACAGGTTAAAAGAAAATCCTGCTAAAGGTCGGATGATCCTTCTTGTAGTGTCAACGGCTGCCTAGCAAAATTGGTTAGATTGGGTTCTATTGCTAAGGATGCAGGCAGTGCGGCGATGACGAGGCATTGCTGGGTAAGGTGTTGACTAGATTATATTAAAAACAAGTGACCAGGGAGAGTTTTGAAACTGGAGGATATCGGCTATTATTTGACATGGGTAGGTATGTGCTCTACCACATCTACTTTCCCAAGACATGCGTTGCACGATTAAGTACCTAAGCTGGTCTTCAGCCCACAAAAGAACTGGTCATGAACATATATCTGACTCAACACTTGATCATGTGGCTAGTGGTGGTTATAAATGTGAAATGAAAACAAATATATATTTAAAATATATACCTGTCCGTTTTTTTTTTTTTTTTTTAAGAAAATTTCATCCCAAGCAAGACGTCAATGTTATTATTACTCAGGCCTTTAAGGTGAGGGGGAATCGAGTATAGGGAGAATTGAGTAAAGAACAAATGAATAACGGGATTCTAAAAAAGATAGAAGATGGCGATTTAAGTTCATTATTTACATTATTCGGACTATTGTCCTCATCTTTCTCGCCATATTTATTACAACATTTCAGTTGTTGTACGCTCCGGCCTTCTTCAGGTGGTTGGAATATCGAACTTAACCATTTATTTCGCTCACTGGATTAGACTGTTCTAGTTCCACGTGCCATATTTAATGGATGTCAGTTATTAGTTATCTTCTGTTAATTTCCCTCTGAAATTTCTCAACTGCCTTAGTCTTTATCCACTGTGCCATGTGTCCTTGAGGCGTTGGTTAGATCCAGTCACAGGACCCAAAGAGTGTGAGTTCAATACCCGGTTATACTTGCATAAAAAAGCTAAATCAAATCACCTTGTCTGTCGTATTCAATGAAATGTGCATGAAAGAATGATTGCTGCCTAAATACACACACACACATACACACATACACACATATATACATATACCTTAAAACTAATCTTATATATATATATATATATATATATATAATGTAACATGATATATACACACACACACACACATACACATATATACATATACCTTATAACTAATCTTATATATATATATATATATATATATATATATATATATATATATATATAATATCCGCACACACACACATAGATATATATATTTACGGATATAATATATATATTATATTATATTATATTATATATATAAGATTAGTTTTAAGGTACTCTCTCTCTCTCTCTCTCTCTCTCTCTCTCTCTCTATATATATATATATATATATATATATATATATATATATATATGTATGTATGTATATGAGATTAGTTTTAAAGTCCTCTGATTTATGAGTTAAAGTGCTCTATATCAGACATAGTGTGTGTTTAATCGTAAAAGTGGACATTGAAGTCAACACCAAAGGCGTCATTCTGTTTCATGCTAAACGCAATCGTCAGGCCATGATGATTGCGTTTAGCATGAAACATGTAATCATTCGTCGGGAGTTTTTTCTGGTAGATGTCGTTATGGTTATACCAAATTTGATCTAAGTATGTGTGTTTTTTTGTGTGCTTATTTATTTGCGTACATTTGTGTATGAGTCAAATGGGTTTATTTCTCCTTTTCACCATTTGCTAGTCTCTTTATACTCTCCCACTGTATTTTGTTCTTTATATAAACTACGCGTGGTTCATCACAGATACAAACTTGGCAGATGGGAGAGGATTTGTCATACAGATGCAGCACAGTCTTCAAGACTGTGCTGCATCTGTATGTCAATTTGAAAGCGGATCTTTTCTTTTAGAATAATAATATAAATATTTCCCTTTCAAATGTGACGATACCAGATATACATAGCTGTCATAAATAACCGCAGAAATTGATCACCAAATGCGTTAGGATGCCATGAATGTCGCTTATTAAAATGTTCTCATCGTCTCTCATTCATCACAGATTTCACAGGTCAGTGCACACAATTCAGAAATAAATCTACGTAGCATTTTGCTCGTATGGCCAATTTTAATTCGTGGAAATAAACTCCAAACATGTTTAAATTCTATTTCATGTGTTGTGGATAATATCAAGATTTTATTTAGACAAAAGTATATTTGATTTCTTCACCAAATATTGTTTGTTAAAAATAATACATTTAAATAACGTAATACACGTTTCTTAAGAACACCGGTCCCTATGTTAATAAACATAATTTCTGTATACGAGACTGGGATGGAAAAAATTTTATGCTGATTATGAAGGAGTGATGTTCTTATTTTACGTGCCTTGTCCCTTCAGAGTGTAGGGGATCACAGTCCTCCACAACATCCTGTCAATTGTAGCTCTTAATAATTTTTCTTTTTGTTATTTCCCCCAATCCAGCTATACCATCTAATTAGTCAAGCAGTGCCAACGTGTATATATATATATATATATATATATATATATATATATATATATATATGTGAGTATATGTTTGTGTGTGTGTATATATATATATAATATATATATATATATATATATATATATATATATTTATATATATCTCGATTGGTAACGTACTCAAGCCTATTTTTCCGAATTTTGAAATTAGATTAATCTTTCACTCGGCCAGTAATTTTAATCGCCTGATGAGACGCATTGATGTGCGTTGAAATACGATGGCAATTGTGTAGCGGTTTCTAACATGTTTTTGCTTTAAAATCCTAAAGTAATATCTATCTATCTATCTATCTATCTATCTATATATATATATATATATATATATATATATATATATACGTACAGATAAGCCTGAATCACTGTGGCTCGACATCCGATTGCTTGAATCCGGGATCAAAGCATCAGTTCGGTATATATATATATATATATATATATATATATATATATATATATATTGAAGCAAAATTTAGAAAAGAATAGGATAGCTGGAGATGTTATTAAAAAGAATTGAAAAGATTAATATCAAAATTAAATTAAAAAAATAACAGTATACCTACATTTAAGGACTGGCGTCGCGCATTCATAGGCAGCCTATGAACTTTTCAGGCTCGCCATCTCATATGCGTAGTTCCATGAACTTTCGAGAAATTCAGTAAAATAAAAATGAAAACGAACGTAAACACTGAAACATATTGTTTATCTGCCTTTCTCGAACCGTCTAGTTCTATTTTCATATTCTGCTATTTATCTGGAAGCTAATAACTTGAGTTCTCATGTTCTTAAATTTCCTCCTGAGATCGAGATTTTATCATCACGTGATCATCAACTCTTAGCGCAAAATTACTATGCCTGATCGCGTAAACCTAACCATTCAAACAGATTGCAATCTAAACAGATAGCAATCCGTGTCACATTTTTACATAAAACGGAAAGAATTCTCCAACTTCAGTTAGATGCGAGACGTATCATGGCATAACCACACGTTTCACTAGCTCAATTTAACTTTTGAATACCATTAAACTGTGAAACTGTTAAAGTTACTCTAAATAAATATTCTCAAATACTTCATTTGCGTTTTCAACATCTAGAAGCTTGCTTGACTATGTCCGTTGCTCTTGTATTCGCATTTAAATACAATAGAAACAAACAATCTACATTTTTCATGGAAGCCATTTTCTTTTATCGAATTCGGATGTAAATTTATTCTTGGAGTCTTATCAACAAAGAGGTGCTGTTATTTTTAATTATTTTTGTCGCGCACACATGCGGAATGCTTACAGGGTTAAAATCGAGTTGCTAAGGTAATAATTAACAACAATAAAATCTATCGAGTGATTTGATGCGAAATGTATGCAGTCTGTCAATGATTTTAACCCACTGAATATTCATTGCTCTATTTCGTATATTATATCATCTATTTTTTTTTGTATAGTGTTATGGTCCAGGTTAGGACCAAGGAAGAACAACACGAACACGAAGAGTAGAAATAACGAAAGTATATTACACGAAATAATAGAATATGTAAAAGGTGTTAGTATGACTGTCAGTCTGGTTTACTGTGAACTACTATCGGCTCGACTCGATTCGACCCTCTCTCTTGAGAGGCGTAGTATACATAGTGTTAGGAAGAGTTCGTTCTCTAGTTATAGGTAAGGACCCATGACAACCTCCCCTCCCAAGCTTTTACCTCGCAGGGGTCTTTAATATTCTTTCCTCTTCGGATTAATCATCAAAGGCTCTGTAAATTTTCTTTTTCTGCTTGATTTCCGCGGTCCTGAAATTGCTTGAGGCCTTTGCATATTGAATGTGTCAAATATTGTGTCTATTACTTCCTCCTCTTCCTGAGGTAGACCGTTGGAATCCTATAACAGCCTCTTTCTGATCTGATTTAAGTGCCTTTTATGCGAGAACTTCGGACCCTGAATTATGTAAATCACGTTCCCGATTCGTTTCTCTATTGTACCAATTTCCCAATAAGATGTGTTGTTTTTGAACATTTAAAAAAAAAAACTTTCTCCCCTGGGCTAAATTTTCTTTATGGTACAAACGTCGTTGGTGATTGCTTTGTCTGTTTCGGCAGTAATTTGTCGAATACCGATCTAATTTTTTGGGCGAAAATTACTTCCGCCGGCGATAATGCCGATGGCGTAGTACTGTTCGGTGTAATTCTATACACTTGGAAGAATTACTGTAAAACCTTTTCTGTTGGTACGTCTTAAGCTTACCTTAGTGCTCTTTTTAATGTATCTACAAACCTCTCCGCTTGCCCGTTTGACCTTGTGTGATATGGCAGAGATTTGATATGTTTCACCGGAAAAGTTTCCCAAAATTCTTGAAAATCCGCAGATGTTAATTGTGTCCCATTATCGGTGACTAAACAATCAACCACTCCGAAACGAGCAAACAGCTCGTGAAGGCAATTTATTGTCGTCTCAGAAGTAGGTTTTCTACAACGAAATACTTCTGGCCATTTGCTGTAACTGTCTACTACAATCAAGTAGTAGAAAGCCTCTAATGAACCTGCGAAATCTACATGGATTCTCGACCACGGTCGATCTGTCTTAGGCCATGATCGAAGGTGCTTTGGCTGCTACAGAACAGCCCTTGTATTTGTCCAGCTTATGTATAATATCTTGATTTATATTTGACAAGTACACATAACTTCACATTAAGAATTTCATCCTGTTCTTTGCTGGGTGGCCAATGTGAAACTCCTTGAGGATTCGCCTTTGTAGAGTTTTCGGGATTACTACTCTTTCATTATATAGCAGAACATTATCACATAACGAAATACTGTCTGATATATGCTTATCTTTTCCTGCAATTTTTGTTTTCGTTTTCTTTATAAATTCGTCATTCACTGTTTCGTTTCTTATTTCCTGTAATGTGACTGGGAGGTTTCGAATTGTACTACATAATGTAATATCTTCCTCATATCGTAGAGCTGCAATTACGGAATCTTCTAATGGCTCCGTTTACCTCCGATTTTGTTTGATGAAAGATACTCCAATTTGAAATTATAATTTAATAAAATCGTCCACCATCTTAGTAATCTATTAACAGTGTAGAGAGGTAGACCTTTCTTTGATCCAAATATTTGTTAGTAACGGCGTGTGGTTCGTCTGCAAGGTGAAAAATCTAACGTAAATATATCTGTGGAATCTTGTAATCGCAAAAATCATCCCCAGCGCTTATTTTTCGATTTGCGAGTAATTTTTTTCGGCTGGTAGTAACGTTCTTGACGCATGCGCGATGGGTTTTAGTGTCCCATCCGGCATTTTATGAAGTATACATGCCCCAACACCATAGGCACTCGCGTCACTCGCGACTACTATTTCAAATTTTGGATCATAATGTGCTAAAAATAAATCTGGAATTATAGTCTGAATGATTTTGTTGAAAGTTTTCTGACATTCATCTGACCATTCCCAAACTTTCTCCTTCTTCAACAGTTCATTTAGGGGTGCGCCTAATTTGTGCATCTTAGGAATAAATTCTTCATAATAATTTACTAAGCACAATCAAACTCATATGAATCTTCATATCTTCTGAAGTAAGCCGCAAAGGTTTTGTCTTCGTCCGGTGCATAAGTGAAGTCTTTAATTGAGCTCCATATAACATTTTGTGAGAATGCCGTTTCATTTTCACTATTTTGACCTTTATTTGTTACTTCCCGTAGTAGCAATTCTTGTAGTTCGAGTTGCTTTTCTTCGTTTTTCTGTTGAATTTCTAATTGTTTTTCTTCGAGCCTATTCTGCCTTTCCTCATTTTTTTTTTTGCTGTTCGAATTACATTTTCATTAGTTCCAATATGGTTGCCTTAAAATCTTCCATGTTTACACTGTAATTTAATAATAACACAGGCTACCTGTTGTCACGAGAAGAGAATAAAAAAAAAACTCACTTTTTCCCCTTACTTTTTCTTTTCGCAATATGTACTTTGTAGCTAGAGTTGTGTACTTGTGTAACGATTTTTCCTTTTTTTCTTAGTGTAGACTTAAGGCCCTTGTCGCCTGTTGTTGTGGAACTTTGGCACGAAAAAAATTCCCTGCGTAGAATTCGATTCTATTCTGGCTGACAGTTAAAATTCGTGTATTCCTTATCACTGTTATAGTTGGTGTCCAAAAAGTTTTTTCTCTTCGCGTAGAACTTGTTTTTTTCTCCATTACTTCTGTTATGGACGACAGATAGCAAAAAGGTTTATATATATATATATATATATATATATATATATATATATATATATATATATGTCCTCCGCGTATAATTCGTCTCTTCAATAACCTCGTCGCCACTGTTATGGTCCAAGGAAGAACAACACGAACACAAGAATAGAAAATAACGAAGGTATATTACACGAAATAATAATACAAGATGTGGAAGGTGTTAGTATGACTGCCAGTCTGGTTTGGAGTGAACTACTATCGGCTCGACTCGATTCGTCCCTCTCTCTTGAGAGGCTTAGTATACATAGTGTTAGGAAGAGTTCATTCTGTAGTTATAGGTAAAGACCCATGGCATATAGAGATCTCTAATTGCATAGTTAAAAAGAACTTAGCATTAAATATAATTCATGATTGTTTAGATGATACAGCTTTTATTTGAAATGTTATCATTGCTTCCTGTTAAGAACATAATAGTGAGATACATTTAAATAATTCAAAGAGGAATATGTATCGAACAATGTGTAAATTTTGGCATGTTATTATTTATAAATTATATTTAATACTTTAGGAATTATTATATTCAGTGGCACATTAGACATGGCAATGTTAAAATTAAAAATCAGGGATTTAAGTAAATGTTATATATACCATTGTTTGTTTACAAATAATATATATATATATATTTATTAAAGACATTTTTTTATGTATAACGTTGTTATTATATAGATACAAGTATTTAAGCAAATGCTCTGTTTATGATAAACAGTATTAAATAACATTTACCGGTCTGAATGCCCGAGAAATTTTCATAGAAAATATTCGTTCTTTGACAGGATTCGAACCTGCATCCTATACGGAACCGTCATATACGCTGACGTGCCTTACCTCTAGGCTACAAAGAACCTTTTCGGTAGACAAGGTCGAATTTACTGCTTATAAACTCCAATCTTCCATGAATCTCGTACATTCATAACTGCTCTGGCGTATCGAATGTAAACAAATGACGTCATATATTAAGAAATGGACAAGGTCCGACAATTTATTTATTAAAGACATTTTTTTATGTTTAACGTTGTTATTTTATAGATACAAGTATTTAAGCAAATGCTCTGTTTATGATAAACAGTATTAAATAACATTTACCGGCCTGAATGTCCGACAAATTTTCATAGAAAATATTCGTTCTTTGACAGGATTCGAACCTGCATCCTATACGGAACCGTCATTTAACCGTCGGTTCTTTGACGTCAGATTCTAGAAGATTGAATGTGCGAGAGTTTACGTAAGCGTATGACCTTGTCTACCGAACGGTTCCGTATAGGATGCGGGTTCGTTCGAATCCTGTCAAAGAACGAATATTTTCTATGAAAATTTCTCGGACATTCAGGCCGGTAAATGTTATTTAATACTGTTTATCATAAACAGAGCATTTGCTTAAATACTTGTATCTATAAAATAACAACGTTAAACATAAAAAAAATGTCTTTAATAAATAAATTGTCGGACCTTGTCCATTTCTTAATATATATATATATAAGTAGAATGTATAGATTATTTTTAAGAAAAATCCTACTAATTATATTTTAATATGAACATGATACAATGCCTACAAAAAACGTTTAATTCGTTTCGTTGATTTAATAAATCTTTCTCTATTAATCACCAAAGAGATCCTTCCCTGGCCCCCATTAGAATGTCTGACGCTCAACTTCTCGAGAGGACCTCTCTGCGACTGCTCGGTCTCACATTGACTGCTGACCTGCGATGGAACAAATACGTTGAGTCAATTGCTTCGTCTACCGCAAGGAAAGTTGGCTCCCTGTGCCGCGCCAGGAAATTTTTCTCCCCAGAATAGATCATTCAGATCTACAAATCAACCATTTGGCCTTGCATGGATTATTGCTGCCATATATGATCTGGAGCCCCTTCTGTTTGCCTCGTGGTTCTTGATAAGTTCCAGAGGAGTATATGAAATATAATTGGCCCTGTTTGGCATCTCGTCAGCAGTCGTTCTCTCACAGACGCGCCGTCGCCTCTGTCTTTTTTACAAATACTTTCATGGTAATTGCTCCGAGGAGCTGCATTCGCTGGTTCCCAGACTTCATGAATTCAAGCGGCCTACGAGGCTGGCATCCCGCTCTCACACTTTCATTGGTGAAACTATTAAATGTAGCCGTCTCTTCTACTCCAATAGCTTCATATCACCTCATAAGGATTTCCAGAAAATGAAGCAATCATCTAAGTATCGTTTCCAAGATTTAGTGAATTGGGTTTTTACATTTTCACCATATATTTGTTCTATCCTTTCATAGAAGTTTTCTTCTAGATAAGCTAATGTTAGGGTGGCATATATTGGTGCCATTTTTGTTCTAATTGCAGTACCTAGGGTTTGGATATATTTTTTGTTGTCAAATTCAAAGGTATTATTGTTTAGAATTAAGTCTATACTATCGATAATGAACTCAGTTAATGTGGGATGTAGTATTTCTGGATGTTTTCAGTTCTCGCCTGTGGAACACCCTTCCTTATTCCCGTTTCCTTAAGAGCTATAATGTTCAACTATTCAAATGTAATGTCAATCGACATCTCCAATTGCCTTGATCTATCCACTACCCTTCTCCTCATCCTTTCCTCTATCACTCCTATCTGATCTTGCACCAAATCTTCTGTAACCCCTTGCGTCCTAGTGGCTTCCCGCCTTGCTTCTGGTGAAGCGCTTAAAAAGAAAAGAAAAAAAATCTATATAGATTTAATGTCGACATAGAGAATATGGGCCATTTAATGAACTACCAATTCTGGTTATTTTATTAATTTCCATTATACTGTCTGGGCTTTATTTGTTTCTTTTAAATACCAAAAATATTTAGAGAGAGATGTTTGGTTACAATACCCATTGTTGTTGAAGGAAGAAAGTTGTTAGTACATTCTCAATTAAAAATTATTTTTTGTGCTACCAATATAATTTTTTTAATACATGGGTTTTCAATAGAAGAAATAGTACATTGGTAAATTATAGATTCTCTAAGACATTTATTTTGCAATGGACAATTTTTGGGATTTCAAATGTTAGATAATCCATTATTAATACTATTGATTTTTGTTCTAGAATCACAATTATTTTAATTTTGGCTTAAGCGTTTATTTAAAATTTTATTATGTTTTTTTTAATATTTTCTAAATTTTCAGTACAACGACAACGTAAATTTTGCCGATTTTTATTGAAAGTCTTTCTAAGAGGATTATTACTTGGAAAATTTCTTCAATCCATGCAAGAATCTTTTGCCCTAACTTACTACTAACCATTTGGTTAAATGCTGGTGCGTACCAAGTGATTTTTCTATTTCTATTTCTTCTCTAATTATTTTTATTATCCTTTTCATATTTAATAACGGGACATTTATAACCACTATTTTTTTTATTTTAAACAATAAATAATAAAAAGAAAAAGAATTTATAAAAATAAAATGCCAAAAGTAACCGATTGTTCGATATATATACCTCTCTATATCATTTCAATGTATCTCATGATCATGTTCTTAACAGGAAGCAATATTAACTTGCCTAATACAAATCACCTCATCCAGCCCAGCATGAATTACACACCCACATCTAACCTACATTTTTTTTTCATATCTCTACTTTAATTTAGATCTGTCTTTAGATTCGTCAAATAAGACAACAATTATAAAAATAATTTTGGAAACTTATTCCTCCTTAAAATCTTCAAATTAATAGTACTTCGCTTTCAAAAGTAAATGTTTTTTTTTTTTTCTGAAGTTAATGACAATCGTTTGAAATTGGAACAAAAATTTAAGTTCCGAAACACTGATATTTCTATGTCGCGATGAATTTTTTTTTTTTTTGAAATAATGATATTATAATATTATGGTTTACATTGTATCGAGCACCTTTTTGAAAAATGAATGCTAAGGACTGTGGATTATTAATCTGACTGTTCTTTTAATATATATATATATATATATATATATATATATATATATATATGTGTGTGTGTGTGTGTGTGTGTGTGTGTGTATACGTGTTATATATATATATATGTGTGTGTGTGTATGCGTGTTTATACATACATGCATACATATATATATATATATATATATATATATATATATATATATATATATATATATATATATATATATATATATATATATATATATATTAGGTACATCCAAATAGAAGCTTACAGACATAATTGAAATACAAGCTGGAAAAGCAAAATTGGCGTGAGTAACGGTGGCTCATTTAATTTCCCCCCGGAATTCTTTAGCTACACATTGTCATAAACAATTCATTTTTCATCGTGTGTGATCGATTTTGATGAAATTTAGTTATTTTCGATTGCGTGTGAGAATATAATATCAAATGGAAATGTGAGCCATTAATTAAATCCACGGGCACTCATGCATTATTGCAATTCGAGAATCAAAATGTATTCCAGTGTCTTATTGTGCTCATTCGACCTATTTAATATATCGCTGGGATTATTTTTAATCAATACGGCAATTTGGTCATCATCATCAACTACAGGCTTCTTATAAACCTAGCAAACAACTTATGAACACAACTATACACTTATGATACCGTCTTTATAAAGGCTGCGTATATTTGTATCTTTTTATACAGTTTTATTTTCCTTTCCCGAAATAATAGTTTCAAATGACGAAAATACATATCATTTTCCACCATTTATAACATCAATGTAAAAACATTAAATTAACGAAGAATCGTATATAAATAGATATTGAAATGGTAAATCTAAGAATATTCATATATTTCATAAAAGGAATCACGTGTTTGATCGTCACTTAGAATATTTGTCACCAAAAATAAATTGGAGAAACTTGCTAAAAATTAATCACAATTTTTTAAACTAATCATTAAAGACTCTGTCTATATTTCTGAGATGAGGTATTATGTACATTATTTACATTAGTCGGACTATTGTCCTCATCTTTGTCGTCTTATTTATCACAACGTTTCGGCCGTTGTACGCTCCGGCCTTCTTCAGGTGGTTGGAAAGTCGAACTGAACCCTTTATTTCGCTCACTGGGGTAGACTGTTCTAGTTCCACGTGCCATGTTTTGATGGATGTCAGTTATCAGTTATCTCCTGTTAATTTCCCGCTGAAAGTTCTCCACTGCCTTAACCGGGTATTGAACTCACACTTTTGGGTCCTGTCACTGCATCTAACCAACGCCTTTATCCACTGTGCCATGTGCCCTTGAAGCTCCCATTTACTCTTGCCTTTTAACTAAACTTTAAATCTATTTTTCTATAGCCTATATTTGCACTCACGGTTCATCTAATCTTTAAAACTAATGTTTTTAGAGACCATATATAATATCCCTTTTCAAAATAATGTTTAATATTTTTGAGCCCGTATTTACTCTCACTTTTTCCCTAATCCTTAAAACTAACTTCAGAGACTATATTAACTCTCCCGTTTTAACAAATCTTGAAAATTATTTTCAGTGACCTTATTTACTCTCCTTTTTTAACTAAACTTTAAAACTATTTTCATAGACCATATCTACTCTCCCTCTTTAAATAATTTTTAAAACTATTTTCATAGACCATATTTACTTTTCCGTTCAAATAATCTTTAAAACTCTTTTCAGAGACTATAGTTGTTACTCACCTTTAATCTTTTAAACTATTTTCAGAGATCATATTTACTCTCCTTTTTAAACTAATCTTTTAAACTAATTTCAGAGACCACATTTACTCTCTTTTTTAACTAAACTTTTTAAACTATTTTCACATTTTCTCTTTCTTTTTAAATAATGTTTAAACCTATATTCAGAGACCATATTTACTCTCCTTTTTTAAACAATCTTGAGAACTATTTTCAGAGACTATATTTACTCTCCCTTTTTATCTAATCTTTAAAACTATTTTATTTACTCTCCTTTTTTTAACTAACATTTAAAAATACTTTCAGAGACCATATTTTGTCTCGTTTTTTATCTAATCATCAAAACTAATTTTTCTAGAGACCATTTTACCGTACCTTTTTAACTAATCTTTAAAACTAATGATTTCGAGCCCATATTTATTCCCACTAGGATAGAAATAAGAAATAGAAAGACGGAGAGAAAGTGGCAGAACCCTAAAGACAGAAAAAAAAAAAGACAGAAATTGCTGAAATCTCTGACTACAAACTCTCGCTCTTGAGAACTCGTGCACAAATAACGTTCTGACGATATCACGTCATCTCAGCATTTCCCCGGCTGCGCACGGAAAACACAATACGGTCAAAATACCAGCAGCGCAAACATAACACGTTCCCAAGTGTAAAGATACTGGTCATACCTGCGTGGAACCCCCTTTATTCCTAATCAGGTGTAAAAATGAATCAGTACAAAACGTTGGGTTTGCCAAATAGTCGTTGAAAAGCAAGGCCTCAAGGTAGGCAGCAGCATGATGTATATTTACAACAATCATTACACATCATAGAACTCGAAGTATAAATGCACTCTGCATGCTTTTTAACATTGACTGTTCGCGTATATTGCACGAGTGACTTTGCGTGTTCAGAAGGCGTCTCGATCTGCCGATCTCTGAATGTTTCAATGATGGTTAGGTTAACGGAGTTAGTTCAGCCGTGAGCAATCTATTTCGATCAGGAACAGCAGTTCAATTTGGGTACGTTTTTTTCCCTTTTTTCAGAACGTTGTCCGCTACTTAAAAGTAGCCAATAGACGTACAGCGTGATTGAAAGAAACGTTTTGTGTCCATTGACTGTAAATTCGGAGAACAACAAAGCATAATTTCATAAAGAGGTGTCAACACGAGAAGCAACAGCACCGACAGCTATAATTCTAAGAAGAAGAAGAAGAAGAAGAAGAAGAAGAAGAAGAAGAAGGTCGTTTCTGCCAATGCTGTTATATAAAAAAGAAGAAGAAGGAGGAGGAGATCGTTTCTACCAATGCTGTTATATAAAAGGCTTTCCTTCTTCCTCGGATCTCGAATTACCCCAACTTTATTGCTAGATTATTCGGGGCCTTTCCAGGAGCCGCAACAATGACCGATGGGAAAAACTGTCATCTTGATGTTTTATTATATTTCATGTGAGTTCCCTTGAAATCTCTAGATCATATTCAAATTTTCTCTTTCATTGCATATCTAGGGTCGGCTTAATAAATGAAAACCAATCCCAGAGAAACATTCGTTCACTTGTTTACGATAAGTGTATCTACGCTTCCGGATTGGATTTGGTTTGAAAAGGTGCAGAGTGTTTATGTATTGTTATTGACTAAAATATTCTGCACTTTTCACAATCTATTAGTTCATATATTGAAATACTCGCCGGTTGCACAGCTACCAAAGAATCAATTTCTAGGCACTTTTATGGATATGCTGTACAGAACAATTAAAATGAGAAGAGAAGCTAGTCGTCTCCAGAAACGGAAACAACTGACGATCATAATTGTGAGATATTTGAGCCGTAGTGGTATAGATAGTGTAGCCCTACCAAAGATCATTGCTAAAAATAATACAAGATCCGGAAATCATGCCTCCCGATACGTTTTCTGAACTATGTGGCTCAGATCATTACAACGATAGCACCAAGATTTCCCGATGATCATTGATACGCACTCCCCTTAACACTTAGACTCCTGCACACCCTAGAAAAATGACTGGGACCATCATATTTATAGGATATAATGCCTTCACGCTTGTTGCTAACCGGGGGAGGATCCGTACTGCTTCCCTAGTGTCTGAATCTCATGCGAATCGTGCTTACTGCTGCTTCAAATGGTTCTGTTTCCTTGAGGATGTTCAGACCTCGGACCTACAGTTGGTCAGTTGGTAAACGACACTGAGATACTGCGTAAATCGGCTAGATACATATCGACAGTTTCCGCGGGATGAAATCGCCGCCCAACAAACTGTTGCCATGCAACAAAGGCGTCCGTTCCGAATTTCTTTATACAAGAGGCGCTTTATCTAATCACCTCCGAGATGCTAATACACCGCGTCTGATCCTCCAGTTGACCTCAAGGGAATAACGGTTTCTGGCTCCCTTATTTGATATAATTTGCAAAAGCGCTCTGCATTCTCGAGCCATTCAACAACAAACGGTCCATCAGGAGACCCATCAAATTCGTGTATCAACCGTACGTCGAATATGTCCATTATATGTAAAATGCCCAAATAGCCTGTCATAAAATTAATATGATGGCTTTGGTTTAAAATAAGACAAACAAAGAGCAAAGTCCAGAAAGAAAATAGAGATCAAATTTCAAAACTCCCAATGCATAGAAAACTGATATAAATCAACCGCACCGTCCAAAACACACACTCAAATACACACCGATCGTATTCCAAAAAAATATCCTCACACATGCGTAATGTGGCAATTGCAAATGGCCGCTTTTCGAAACCACGCGTCACATCGTCGTTTCCTCCCGACGTCGGTCATGTTGGATTTACACGACAAAAAGTACGTGTCCGCTTTGCCCAGTGTGGTATTTGTATTCTTCTACTACCAGATTTTATGGACCTACCCTGTCATTCTGTTCATTCTACTGTGTCGGTAAGTTAGTCATTTGCTTACGTAACCCTTAAAACTCCTGCGATTTATGGGTCGACAGGTCGGTAGATTCTAAATATATATTTTTTAGAATGTACATCATAAGATGTTTGTCAAAATTACAGTTGTTTGTAATAAAATGTTCTGCAAGCTCTCTTTATGTGACTTTATTGTGTCTGACATCGTATATGTGTCCACTAAATCTTTTATCTAATTTTTCCGTTGTGCAACCCAAAGAAATCAATGTTTCGTATATTGGGTGTCGTATATTAAATGGGAATTAATACCGTTGCCACCCTCTGTAGAAATCTTGATGTTTTTCTTTGAATTTGTGATAGAATTAACTAGGCCCATCTTGTTGCACAACGTACAGCATTTTTTATCTTCTATGAGTCTTTTCGGGAGTACAACGATCCGAAATTCCAGTGTTGTTTTGAATGTGAATGCTTACAGGCGGGTTGGGAAAAATCTCTTTAAAACGCGGATATTTTTACGTAATATGTTCATAGCCGTCGTGTATTATTTTCAAAATTCCAGGAAAATTTCGTTGCCAATTGATGATTAATCGGGATCTGTCAGAATTTTTATTGTGTTTTTCGGTGTTTTGGCCTGCTATAAAATTATGGTAATCTTCATTTTTAGATAATTCATTCACAATTTCTTAATAGACGCTCTTAACATAATGCCGAACGAAATCATTAGCATGCTTCTAATAATCTTTTATCTTCGTGCAAGTTTGCTCTATGCTAAAAATTGGCACCTCGGGTTTGATTTTATCATGTGATAAAGATGATCAGAACGGCGGTGTAGATAAATGTGTTATCACGTATGTTTGAAAAATAATTTTGTCATTAGAAGATTCCTTGAGAAATTTACTCTAGTGTTTAAAAATTCAACACCAGCTTTAGATAAAAAAATCTAAATTTTATTTGTGATCGTAAATTATTCTTTTGCGTAAAAGTTTCACAATATTGTAGAAATTTTATCAATCTTTTCCTGCATACAATTACAGATGAAGAACGTATCGTCAATAAGTCACAGCCAAAGTGCTGGTTTATGGATGTGTAGTTATTTGAAAGCTGTAAGTAGTTTTTTCTCGAAATATATCAAAGACATTTGCAAAGTTGACAGCGATGTGGGCCCTCACTGCCCATTTTGGTGGAAATTTTTTTTCGCAAACTTCATCGTGTTGCTTTCCAAGACGAAACGTATAAGTCATAAGAGAAATTTTGACGGCAGAGTTTTGTTTTTGTGATTCTTATAAGCTTTGTTGCCTGCCTCAATCCCTTCATCGTCATCAGTATTAGGATAAGGAGACGACACATCGATGGTGGCCAAAAAGCAATCATAAAATAAATCAATATTTCGTTCGGAATATTTATTTATTTTAGTAATAAAATCAAATGTGTCTCAGACAGAAGACGAATACTGTTTTGCTATAGATAAAAACAAAAATCTCGCCACTCCGAAAATTTTGCCAAACAACATTCATATCCGCTACAAATCAGCCGTATTGAAGAAAATTATTCAATTTTCTTGTGTAATTTTGGAAGGCAGTATAACATGGGTGTTCCTTGATCGAAAGTACTATGTTAAATTAATTTTCATTGATTAAACTATTTCCTTTCATTTTAGAAATTATCTTATCTAGCTTTTATCTGTAATAAATGCCCGGGTCCATTTTTAATTCTCCGTAAAAACATTTTCGTGATGACAACGAACACTTGTCATTTTGTGATGCCAATGAATACACATTGTAGTAGAGACTGTATAATCGCAGATACAACTATAGTAAAGCCGTTGAATAATACTTGTATCAGATGCCTTTGAATAAGACTCGCACTAATAGTACTTGCTCGATAATACTCGCTCGAATAGTAACCACCGTATGACATTTGATCAGAAACTAAATGTTTCTACCATTTTTTTTTATTCACATTGAAAGATTGCAGCCAAAATTCTTCTCCGTTAGTAGCAGTCGAATGGATATACCTCAACTTCTCTCTTTTTTGAATTTAAAGAAGGAAATTTCCTTTTCTCGAAGTTTCCTAGACAATTATCTAAATGAGTGAAACGGGATTCGGACGAACAAACATGTGCGAGATCAATGCATCAAGTTTAAATTTCCCTATTGAGAGTGATCAGTTTAGAACTATAATGTTGGATAACAGCATCCATATCTAGGAAAGAATTGTTCTCTCCAATTAATTTAAACTTATCATGCAGAGACATCGGGCTACGATGCACACATGGGAATGTTTGATGACAAAACATCAGGGACGATCTTTTGGCGTCGTCAGTCATGGAAGTAAAATCGGATGACTTGTTGTTTTAGCGCGAAAACGCGCTTGAGTTGCTTGATCGAAAGGAACGCAATTTTTTCACTTTTAGGTACATAATCATTTAACATTGTCAAACACTGTTTTTTATTATTAAATCGATCTTTTAAAGCATAATGATAATAATGATAATAATAATAATAATAATATTTTTTTTACAATATGTCTAGCTTAAAATGCCAGAAATCTATTTCTAACATAAGTTCCATTGTTGAGACAGAGAAGGGAATGTGTATACAACATAAATCAAAGGATATAATAATAATAATAATAATAATAATAATAATAATAATAATAATCACAAGAACAACTCTTACATTACAAAGTGCTTTATCTATGTAAAATGTGTGCAACCTACTTATTTTTTACAGCAAATGATCAGTCATGAATCCACGTCTAAAATTCGGTCTCCTTTTGGGATGCGGAAGGAAATGTGGATACAACAGAAACGCAAAGAAATAATGTTAATGCAAATAATAATAATAATAATAATAATAATAATAAAATACTTAAAAAGAAAGCAAAGACAAATGCAACAGATCAGATTCAGAAACAATGGCAAGATAAACCGCATCATGGCTAATACTCTGCCCGTACCAAACAAGCTAACGTAGACAAAACCCGTACCCATCAGTGGTTACGTAGTGCCGAGTTGAAAGCTGAAACTGAAGGTTCTATCCTTGCTGCACAGGACCAATGCTTGTTAACTAGGAATTATCAAGCACATATACTAAAATATTGTGTCAGCCCAAAATGCAGATTCTGTGATAAATATCCAAAAACGATTGATCATCTTGTATCAGGTTGTACGGTGTTGGCACCCACTGAATATAAAACCCGACATGACAGAGTGGGCCAATATCTGCATTGGAAAATCTGCAACTTCTACGGGAAGGAAACTGAAAGAAACTGGTATGAACACCACCCAGAGCCGGTTACGGAGATAAAACCTGTTACAATTCTATGGGACTACAAAATACACACTGACAGAACAATCAAAACCAACCGCCCAGATATTGTTATTAGAGAACGCAAACAAAAAAGCACCTCCTTATTGATATGGCAGTCCCTGCTGACTGCAATGTATGTTAGAAGATCTTCAAAAAGCTATCAAAATACAAGGACCATGGAATAGAAATCTCAAAAATGTGGCACATGGGAACATCAACAATCCCTGTTGTAGTTGGAGCCCTAGGATTGGTTGGAAATGATTCCAGTAGACTAATTGAAAAGATTCCTGGAAGTCTATGCCTCAAAGATATACAAAAAATTGTTCTGACAAATACAGCCCACACTTTACGAAGAGCTTTATCTATGTATTTATTTTTTCTTCTCAGTGAAAAGTGTCATGATACCATTTCTAAACTTAGGTCCCTGGGCGGGACACGGAAAGAAATATGTAAATGCCAGATATCAAAGGAAGTAATAATAATAATAATAATATTTTGAAAATGCTTTGTGGAAATTACGATGATTAGCACTTAGCTATGGTAACTAGATTTTATGAATTTATGCGCAGTATGAGACAGACGACGAGGCTTCATAAATATGGATTTGAGCAGGCTAGATGTACCCGTAAATTTGATCCTATTCTTTTCTCGCACTCCTCGATTGTGGAACACTCTTCCTGGTCCAGGCCTTCCTGCCAACTTTAAATTTCAAAGATTTAGATGCGATGTCAATCGCTATCTAATATCCTTTTGGATACTTTTCTTCCCGCTACTTAATAATGTTTCCTCAACACCCAGTAACATCTTTTGTCTTAGTAGGTTTACTATATATATATATATATATATATATATATATATATATATAATTGTGATTTGTCGTCTAAATTACACAAAAAGAAACTGACGTCTCAATTTAACAGATATATTTACCAAAATTACACAAAAAATTCTCTAGAAATAGTAAAGAGTAACTTTAGTCCATAAAATCTATATTTGCATTAACCACGACCGCTAGACGACATCGGATTTTCTTGCAATATTTCCGAATGGTATCCGTGTTTAAGATAGTGAGTGTTCCAAACATCTTTGCCTTCATTTCATCTTTGGTGTTACTAGTAGTTTTGTTAACCGCTCACTCAACTGCGTCTTACATATAATAATCAAGAGATTTGCAATCTGAGAAGTTAGGTGACCTGAGGTAGGGGAGATGTGCTCGCAGAATTTGTCTGACAGCCATTACTGGTACTCCTGTTTATGTGGCATGGAGCAAATCCAGTTGCCAAACATAAGCTCGTCTAACAGCCACTCTCTTGAATAAGGGCAGCACAACCTCCTCAAAATACAAAAGTAATTGATATAGGCCTCTGTGTTCATTGAAAGAGAAATGAAAGCATAACATCACCACTAGTGATCATTGCAAACACCTTCGTAATCACCATTTGATTCCTCCAAATCTTTCCGGTTCCTTTCGGATTCATCTGCAATGTCTTCACATTGGCATCCAAACACTGGGAAATGTTAGTATTGGAGCTTCCAGTGCAAATGCCAAGCAGTACAGCATGCTTTTTCCAAATCTCTGGCGGAGTGAATCACGTCATGATGTTTTTTTCTCACAGAAGGGGATGAACTAACACTACTATACTATACAGTTGAAAAAAATCCAAAACAACGGGCATGCACGAAATTAAAAATAAAAAATAGCGACAATTTACCCATTGCACCTTGTATATATGTGTGTGTGTGCACATGCGTGTGTTTGAATGTGTGTGTGTGAGAGATAAAATATAGTTTTATATGTTATATGTAAGTCCAATTGTGTTCAATATACTGGACAGAGTCTGTGTGCATATGAGTAGATATAGAAGTTACACATCACGACATTCTGTTCCAAGTTGTCTTGAAGATTGAGTTCAAGCAAGAAACCAACTGTTGTCGCCCGGTATTGACGAGAGTGTTAACTCTTAATTTCTGCAATCCGCAAAAAAAGTATGTGAAAAACAAATGTAGTACGGACAATGTGTTGCTATCATTCAAAAGCTTGCCCATCTGAGAGATCAATGTATACATAAATAGCCGCTTTATCTAATAACTGTAGCTACTGTAGAAAACGCAGGCGAGGGGTGCGAGGTATGAAGCTATTGGAGTAGAAGAGGTGGCTACATTTAAGAGTTTCTACAGTGTAAGGGTGGGAGCGGGATGCCAACCTCGTAGGGCGCTTGAATTCATGGAGTCTGGGAACCAGTGAAAGCAGCTCATCGGAGCAATTACCATGAAAGTATTTGTAGAAAAGACAGAGAGAGGCGACGGCGCGTCTGTGAGAGAGTGACTCTAGACGAGACGCCAGATCATGGCCAATTATAATACATATTCGTCTCTGGATCTTGTCAAAAACTCCGAGGTAAACAGAAGGTGTCCCATATATGACAGCAATACTCCATGCAAGGGCGAATGGTTGATTTGTATATTTGAAGTATCGATTCTGGGGAGAAAAATTTCCTGGCGCAGCACAGAGAATCAACTTTCCTAGCGGTGAACGAAGCAATTGACTCAATGTATTCAGCAGTCAACGTGTGACCGAGCAGACGCAGGGAGTTGCTCTCAAGAAGTTGACTATCAGGCATTCTAATGGGGGACAGGGAAGGATCTCTATGGTGATTAATAGAGAGTAGTTTAGTTTTTGAGGTGTTAAAGTTGACCAGCCAAATCTTGCCCCAATTAACAACCGATTGGAGGTCCATGTCAAGACGCGCGGCCAGGTTAGTTTTGTCAGCGACACTAGATTTGTTTTTGAGGCAGGAGTAAATTGACGTGTCGTCCGCGTAGATGCCTACTTGGGAATCTATGGCGTCTGGAAGGGCGTTGATGAAAATAAAGAATAAAGTGGGGCAAAGGATGGAGCCTTGGGGAACACCTGCGTTCGTGGGATAGGAACTGGAGGAGAATCCGTTGAGAACGAACTTCAATTCACGGTTTGACAGGAATGATTGTATTAGATCAAAGAATCGACCTGTAATGCCATAACCCTGCAGCTTACAAAGATGGCCGGCATGCCAAACCCTATCAAACGCTTTGGAGATGTCTTGGGCCACGGAACGAGCCTCACCGTCATTTTCAATGGTTTGGTAGACGGTTTCAGTGATGGCTGTAAGCACATCAGCTGTAGATCGGGCGTAGCGGAAACCATATTGCTTGTCTGAGAGCAGATTATGGGATGTAAGGTGGTTAACCATTTCGGCATTGATTAGGGCTTCGAAGACTTTGCCGAAGAGGAGTAGGAGACAAATAGGACGGTAATTAGAGGGGTCAGAGGGGTCTCCAGAGTTCTTAAAGACAGGAACAATGGATGAGAACTTCCAGCAGTCAAGAAAACAGGATTCCTTGAGGCAGTAATTATATAATTTAGAGAGGGCGGGCGCTAGCTCAAGTGCGCTTTTCTTCAAGACAATGGCTGGTATCCCAGCTCCACCACTAGCCTTGTGGGGGTCTAATTTGGAGATAATGCCCAATACCAATGACGGGGTTATGTGTAAGCCGCTCAATAGGGCCTCAATTCTTAGAGGGAAGTCTGGTATGGTTACACCATAGGAGTCGAGTGTTGAATTAAATGAGAATTTCCGAGCAAAGCATTCAGCCTTGTCGGTAGAGGAGGTCAAGACCTCGAACTGGTTGAATAAAGGAGGTATGGAGGGTTTTCTATTGTTCAGGACACTCTTGCAGAGCCGCCAATAATCTTTGGAACCAAATTTGCGAGATGCAATACGCTCCTTCATCCGAGCAGCAAATATTGACTTAGCTTCGTTGAGGTCACGCTTACACTCATTACGGGCGGAGGCAAAGAGACGTCTATTGCAGTCCGACATGTCGCTACGACATAGGTGAAAGAAGCGGTTTCTATGAGTAATGGCGGCTGTGCAAGCATCGGAGAACCAAGGGGATTAGTGCGACTTGACCTTAAATTTCCTTGAGGGGATGAAAGCTTCGATTCCAGCTTTAACCCAGGATGAGACCTCAGAAGAACATTCTTGGACAGGGAGTGTAAAGGCAACATCCCAGGGGACATCGCGGAGGAAGTCACGGAACGAGTCCCAATCCGCTCGTTGATAGTAGAACGAGGTTCTAGTGATGGGAGGTTCTTTGCGGGGTGTGGAGTTGAAGGAAATGTTAACAGATACCACGGCATGATCGGAGTTACCAAGAGGGCAGAGCTGCGTGGCGCTACAAGATTTGTGGATGGAGGTAAAACACAGATCGAGAAGGGAGGCCTTACTTGCCAGTTTGAGGGCAAAATGCGTGGGGAAGTTAACTATCTGCGTGAGGGATTGAGAAATTGAGAAATGAAGTGTTTGAATGCCAGCCCGGTCAGTAGTAGCATTCTCGAGCCACTTGGTGTGATGGGCGTTATAGTCACTAAACACGAATATGTGAGCAAACGGGTGGAGAGAGAGGGCCTTGTGTATGCTGTCAGATATGCTATCGAGTATCCCACAGTCTTGATTTTTTTATTTCCAATCTTTAGCTCGGGTACCAATTTGTTCTATTACAAGTTGAGCTATCCGAGGTTTTCCAAACGAGTGTTACCATTTATAATATATATATATATATATATATATATATATATATAGAGAGAGAGAGAGAGAGAGAAAGAGAGAGACAGAGAGAGAGAGAGAGAGAGAGATAAGAATGAAGAGACCGGATACATAGATAGATAGATTTTCATTTCTGTTAGGATTAGTAATCTAGGTCGATATAAAGGAAAGACAAACGTGCTATATTTTTAGTCATTCATCTATATTTTTGCTGAATTCTGACCGATTTCTTCTTCTATGTGTCATGTCCCTTTCCCGACGCTGGCGGTCATGGCTCTCTTCAATTTCCTATCCTTTGTGGTTCTTAATACATTTTGTATTTTTGTTGTCTCTCCAAAAATTTTTTCTACCATCTATTTTACACAGACTCGCATATAGGTTATATCTTGATTCATTTTATAGCATTCTGAGCTTGAAACGAGTCCATTTATCAATTCATACATCTGCTAGGTGCGGTCAGCCACTGCTCGGTGTCTTTGAGGTGCCACTGTTTCTTAGATGCTATTGGGTTAGTGCGTAATTATAATGTGTTTTTGTAAGTGAATTATTTGTTAACAAAAAATGTTGTTTTATTTACTTTTTTAATCCAAATATTATTTTATTTTCAGGTTATAAAATACGTTCCAGAATAATCATTTAGAAATATTATTGTTAAATTGGTATTTTCTTTTTTTTATAATGAATATTGTTTAAAAAAAACGCCTAATAATTATGCACCAACTGAATATGTTATAACAAAGAAAGGAATTCGTTCGAAAATGGAACATTTTTCCCTAAAATAATTGGTGGGAAGATGTTAAAATCAGGATTTTTTTTATTTATTTTTTTTTAATTCTATCTGCATCAATGTTTACCAAAGTTTGAGGATTAAAAACCGATTTTAACATTCAACTTATCTTTTTGTAATCTTAGATTCTCAACTCGTTTTTAAACTTTATGTGGACTTAGATTTCCTATGAATTTAGTGTACATTTTTTGAAAGTCTATATTCAAAGATCGGTTCTTTAAAAAATAACTAATTTGTAATAGATTTAGTCGCTGTATCAGTGGCTTTTTTTTCATTCGAAATATTAATAGAAACATCTTTCTTTCGCTTCACTTCTCTCTTTGCCATCTTCCTCATTCATGTATTATCGAAGCTCGATCAAAAAAGTATCGAGACTGTAGCTATGGTAGTGGACCTAAACTATGCGAAGTGAAGCTGCTTTGCGCGGATTGATCTTGAACTCTGCCGCGCGTGTACACTAAGTTATAACGTTCTCGCTCCCTTCCGTTGTTCATAGCAGTCCTTAATATGAAAATGTGTTTAGTATGGTCGTCTTCCCATACCACAGTTTCTATCTGTAAACATGGCTTGCGCAGAGGTTTTGGCCAAGGACTACATTCCCAAAGGCCCGATAACCTCAATATTCCCAAATCTTGGCGCTTGAGACTTTTTCTTTCTCAGAAATCAAATCCAACTTGAAAGGAACAAGATTCAAGACGGCGAGAAAATCCAAGATAATGCGATAAGTCACTTTCTCGCTGACCCCATAAAATGAGTTTCACAAATGCTCCCATCAATGGAAACCGCGATGGATAGTGTGTGGCTTCGGAAGGTGATATATGCCGTACCTGTGTACACTAATCCTCATAAATACATCGGACTCCATGCGGTTTAAGTTGTCCACCACTAGCAGTGGTTTACCTATTAACACCGCTGGTGAATATTGTATTTTGTTGATGATATAAAGAATGCCACTTAATTTCCAAGTTCCGATTTGCTTATTCCTCATTCAATAACTCTTTGCATGTTACAACAAAAGGGGGACTATTTACGCCGAAAGAGATTAAATGCCGAATTTTTTTTTGTGTTATGTTTTTCTTTTTAAAAGTACGAATACTGACACTTTTATCAGTTCTCTTATATATATATATATATATATATATATATATATATATATATATATATATATATATATATATATATATATATATATATATATAATCCATAGCCCTAATAAATAGTTTGAATACCCTACAAATATAGATAACCCTTTATAAAGTCGTCAAAAAACAAATGTTACGGCAGTTTTTATATACACAAAACCCTTTCATAAAGAAATAAAATAAAAAAATAAATAAATCTCCATAGACACGTAAACCAGACTGGGCGAAAACATCTTCTGTTTTAAATTTAGACACCCCTGCCTTACCCTGACTTGACATCTATGAATGTAACTCTATACTGATACATATTATTAACACGCAACACACCTACCTATTTAAACAATCGCCCTGGCTGTTTCCATGGAAATTTTGATTTCAATTATGAATATGCTATTAAAACACGTAAATTTCAGAAATAAGTTATTCCCAAAAAAAGTTCGCTTGAAGATGGAAACAGAGCTTACTTTAATTCAATTTAATTCAAATAATTATATTGAAGTTTTAGGCTCTTGTTTTGAAACATGAGACCTCTTATGTAGCGTGTTGGAATCATATTTTTAAATAAATTATTATATAAATATAAAAATATATATATATATATATATATATATATATATATATATATATATATATATATATATATATATATATATATATATATATATAGTCAAATATGCGATGTAACCAGCCAGTCAGTGTAGCACACAGTCCATTAGATATGTGCCTGTTATTTATAATAATATCACAAATAATATTATTGATTAAAAGTGTATTGATTCACAGTTTTGCGATAAAACAACTAACAATAAAAAAAAATTTAATACAGTAATAAAATAATATTTTTTAATAAAGAATATATTCGACATTAAATAATCCAGTCGAGGTCGATACGCAAAAGCAACTAACCTCACATCACCTCAATATAAACGAATATATTTGACGAGCGTTGGACACCCGTGTGTATAACAGAAATCAAAATAACATAGATGTATTGGGATTTACTAACAATAATTTTTAAATATATAAATATTAAAATAAATAAATGAATAATTAATGACAACAAGAAAAATAGCAACAACAACAACAACAACAATAATAATAATAATAATAATAATAATAATAATAATAATAATAATGGTACTTTATTTCTCGGATATTTTAAATTTTTCCTGACCTATTTTCACCATACAATACATTTAGATCTATATTTTCCCACGTACTCTCCTAATATGAATTCAATAATTTATTACTATGTTGAATGACTACAAATACTATTCTATTACTTCACTGATGAACACGTACTACTTCTAAGTATAATTACACGCATTGATGTTTTCAGTTAGGTTGGCATGTCTTCAACTGGTAACTGTAATCCTGTAAAATTTACAACTGCAGTGAATTCATCAGTTGCTCATTTTATACAGCAAATAAAGATAAGAAAATGAAATAAATAGACATTAAATATAGAAAACCTAAATATGAATAATATTTACAATTCGGCAGTCGAAAGCTGAGGTAAATTATTCAAATTTCTATGGACAAATATCTACAACTCAGAGACTCGGTGGACAAAAGAGACGTGGCGCGTCTGAAGTCGAAGTTTAACAGAGATGACAAGTGATTTGCCAAAAAGTAACCAAAAGCTTTCTATATTCATAAGCAGTTGTCTGAATATCACAATGAACGTTATACAAGGAATACTAATAATTTTCTGCGAAAGACTGGCTACTAAATACAAAATAAGTGTTCGAAATATAAGGTAAGATATATTGCAATATGGAAAAGCATTATGCAGAAAAATACAGAGCAAATCAGTCACTCTGTCCTAGAATTCATAAAGATTATCTTTCTTTCTGTTCCATCCTCGATATATTATATTTCACTTTTATTCTTATTTATTTGTTTAGAAAATGTTATTCATGCATATTGAAATGTATTTCATGCAACGTAATATGTCTATCTATCTATCTGCCGCTCTCTCTCTCTCTCTCTCTCTATCTATCTATCTATCTATCTAATTTCTAGATAGATAGATAGATAGATAGATAGATAGTGAATCACGATCATGAATCCCATAACACCTAGGGAGTCAGTGGCACCACATCATCTGTAGCCATAGCAGTAGTCGTGATTCATAGAGACAATTTTATCTCCAAATTCTATCTTAGATGTCTATGTCTACCGTTCGCCCATGCTTTGAATATTGCTATCACAGATGGTGCGGTGATGCTGATATATATTTATATATTCTTGATAAAATCCAAAGAAGAAACAGCAATATTATTCGTCCTGACCTGACATCTCGGCTTCAGTCATTTTCCCAAAACAGTAAAGCTGCTTCCCTCTGCATTTTTAAAAAAATTTCATCGTAAATGTTCGAATCAATTGAAGTCAATTTACAGTTGCGTTCGTTAGATCTAAGCATATGTTCTATGCTAAAAGTTTATTTTCTCACATTTCTCGCTTGTAGAACACGTTTTTTTCCGGCTTCATGCTTTCCAGTCAACTTTGATCATCAAAAAATTAAATGCAATGTCAATCGTTATCTGCTTTAATCCTAATTACACCTCTGTTGTTCTTGCTCTTTAATAATATTTCCATTTATAAATCCTTTCAGACTCAGTAACCTCTTATGTCTTAGTGCCTTTACTGCCTTGCATGGGGTGAATTTCATTAAAAACAATCAAGACAGCCTGAGGGAATTTAATATTTATCCAAAATGGTTTGAAAACAGTGTTGCTATTCTCCTAGTCTCTTTGCCAAGCAAGGCTATAGGAGCCAATCTGTACTGCTATTTACACATGAAAGAGTCTACCTACCATTATCCCCTGAATGTATGTAATAAACTCGACTGTAAATCGATTTCTACCGATTATTCAATCCGAGCCGTTGTGCAGTACCCCGTGCATCCCCGCGGGAGAATAATGGTTATATAAATGAAGGTCTTTAAATCTAGAGTTTTGCAGACTTAAATCCACAAATTGTATACATTCATTATCTATCTATCTATCTATCTATCTATCTATCTATCTATATATATATATATATATATATATATATATATATATAATCGGACGTATTAATAATAACATAATATATTATAGATTATTATATAATATATATTATGTATTTTCTATTATATATTATATAATATATTACAAATTATTATTATTATTATTTAATAATAATAATAACAATAATAATATAAATATATATATATATATATATATATATATATATATATATATATATTTTAAGCAGTCAACCCCAAGCAAGGCGGGTAGCCACTATCACGCAAAGTGTTACACAGTTGGAGCAAGAACAAAGAGGAATGATATAAGAAAGGATGAAGATAAGGTGAGAGGATAGACCAGGGCATCTGGAGACGTTGATTGATGTTACATTTGAATAGTTGAAGATTATAGCTATCAGGAAAACAAGAAATGGGGAGGGAGTTCCACAGGTGAGAAGTGCGGGACATGAAACCATTGGAGTAGAAGCGACGAATAGTTTCGACAGTGAAAACCTAGTTGAACGCTTAAATTCATGAAGTCTAGGAACCAGCGAAAGTAGCTCATCGGAGTAGTTACCGTGAAAGAGGGAGGCAACGGCAAATCTGTGAAAGAGCAGCTACAGACGAGATGCCAGATCAGGGCCAATTACATTGCATATCCGTCTTTGGATTTTATCAAGGACCTTGATACAATTAGAAGGGACTCAGACCATATATGGCAGCAATACTTCATGCAAGGGCGAATGGTTGATTTGTAGATTTGAAGGATCGACTCCGGCGAGAAAAAATTTCCTGGCGCGCCACAGGGAGCCAACTTTCCTAGCTATTTATCGAAGCTATTGAGTCGACGTCTTCGTTCCATCTCAGGTCAGCGGATAATGTGAGACCGAGCAGTCGCAAAGAGGTGCTCTCTTGGACTTGAGCCTCAGACATTCTAATGGGAGGCACGGATGGTTCTCTCTGGTGAGTAATAGAGAGCAGTTTCGTTTTTGAGGCTTTAAAGTTAACCAGCCACTTCCTGCCCTAGTCCACAACCGATTGGCGCTTCCTTTCAAGACAAAAGGCCAGGCTAGTTTTGTTGGCGACACTAGATTTGTTTTTGAGGCAGGATTAAATAGTAGTGTTGTCCACATAGATGCCTACTTGGGAATCTATGACAACAGGAAGCTCGTTAATGAAGATAGGGAACAGAGTAGGGCCTAGGATAGAGACTTGGGGAACACTTGCGTTCGTGGGATAGGAGCTGGAGGAGAATCCGTTGAGAACGACCCTCAATGTACGGTTCGACAGGAATGATTGTATTAAGTCCAGCAATCGACCTGTAATTCCATGACCCTGAAGCTTGCGAAGAAGACGGACATGCCAAACCTTATCAAACGCTTTGGTGATATCAAGAGCCACCACACGATCTTCTCTGTTATTATGAAGAGCTTGCTAAACAATTTCAGTTATGGGCGTAAGCACATCAGCTGTAGAACGGGCAAAGCGGAAACCATATTGATTGTCGGAGAGCAGAATATGGGATATAAGGTGCATAACCACTTCGGTGTTAATTAAAGCTTCAAAGACTTTGACTAGGAGTGGTAGGAGAATGGTAGGACGGTGATCAGAAGGGTCGGAAGGGTCTCCAGAGTTCTTAAAGATAGGAACAACGGATGAGGACTCCCAACAGGGTAGAAAACAGGATTCATTGAGGTAGTAGTTATATAATTTAGTGAGGGTAGGGGCCAGTTCAGGCGCACATTTCTTCATGACAATGGCTGGTATCCCACCACTAGACATGTAGAGGTCTAATTTAGAGATGATGTCCAGAACCGATGACCAGGTTATGTGCAAGTCGCTCAACTGTGCCTCAGTTCGAAGGGGGAAATCGGTTGTGGGTACACCGGAAGTGTTTAGCGTTGAATTGAATGAGAATTTCCGAGCAAAGCATTCAGCTGTGACACTATTTAGGGTTGCGAGAAAGAAAGAAAAAAAAATTGGTATTGGTTTGTTGTCGGGCAGAAGGAAAGAAAGAGAAAGAAAAAAAAGGAAGATAATTTTTTTTCTTTGAGCAAGATTTTTTAAACCGAGGCTAGTCTAGCCACACCCACGCCGCTGAGCGCCCATTGGCTGAAGGATGACGTGAGCGTTAGGCGAAGGTAATCTATGAAGAAAGAGGGGAGGACTGTTAACGCCCCTGAAGGGATTGGGTGAGATATCCATATGGAAAAGGAAGAATCTGGAAGGACTTCTAAAAATGGAAAATAAAAAATTTTCCTGACCGAAAACAAAGAAGTGGATTGTGGATTTAGAAATATCAAGGAACCTCAAACCCCGACAAGCCCACCCCGGTTTTGGTCAGCGTCTATATAAGCAGAGTCACAACGAGTTGCGGCAGTGAAGTTAAGTTCGCAGTTAGGTTCGCAGACAGACAGGCAAGCAGTTGCAATGAGCTGAGAGCTCTGAGGACCCGCCTCGCAGAAGCTAAGATTCGCGCATTATCGACCTCAACTTCTAATCAAGAACAATTTATTTTTGAAGAACGACTTAGACTCACACCACTAAAACAAGTTTTACGAATATCGCCTGAGGATACACCAAGAACCAGTTTCTTAAAGAACAAACGACTTAAGATGTTGAGACTCGCCTAGCAAACATAAAGTGTCACGAATCCATATAGCGGGTTGGGAAGAAGACGCCGTCCTGTATTCAGAAACCAGATATAAAATATTGTTATTCTTTTTTTGACACATTTGAACTTTTCGAGTTATTATTTTATTTTATTTTACATATACTAGTGCGATATCACCCTTGTTCGGACTCAACTTGCATTACGGTCCGGCGACTGATTGATTTCGTCTACCTAAGATCAAATCACAAATTGGGTAGGTTAGACTAGAAATCAAAACAGTTATTTCGGTAACAAGACGTTGGAGGCGAGCTGGGAACGACAAGGCTGATACCGAATCTAATCAGATTCCCATCCGAATCAGCAAAAGGTTAGAACGTCACATTTGGTGCCACGACCAATACCAAGTCACATTGGTCGTCACGGGACAGGATAGGACGGCGACGGCGACGGCGCGGAGACAGACGGGGTGACGTTACAGCTGGCGCCGCGACCGGGACAGCACAGCGGCGCGGTCAGGCAGACATCACATTTGGCGCAACGACACCGGGGGACGTCACACAGCCTTGTCGGCAGAAGAGGTCAGAACCGCAAACTGGATGAACAAAGGAGTACGCTCTTGCAGAGACGCCAATAATCCTTCCAGTCGAATCTGCGAGATGCAATACGTTGTTTCACTCGAGCAGCAAATAGTGAATTTGCTTCATTGAGGACACGCTTACACTCGTTACGGGCAGAGACAAAGAGACGTCTATTGCAATCAGACATGTCGCTACGATAAAGGTGGTCAAAGTGATTCCTATGGGCAATGGCAGCTGAGCAAGCAGCGGAGAACCAGGGATTTGGCCTTATATTTCCTTAAGGGGTTGAAAGCCTCTAATCGAGCTTTAACCCAGGAGGATACCTCGGAAGCACATTCTTGAACGGGGAGCGTAAAGACAACGTCCCAGGGGACGTCGCGAATGAAATCCCGGAACGAGTCTCAGTCTGCTCGAATGATAGCAGAACGATGTTCTTGTGGTACGGGGTTCTTTGCAGGGGGTGGAGTTGAGGGAGATGTTGACAGTCAAGAGGCCAGATTCGTGGCGCTATAGGACTCGGGGATGGAGGTAAAACATAGATCAAGAAGAGAAGCCTTACCATCAAGATTGTAGGGAAAACGTGTGCGGAAGTCAAGTATTTGCGTGAGGGATAGAGAAATTGAAAAATTGAAAAATTTTAAAATTGTAATAATTATATATATTAATAGATATTTCGTCTATTTTTAAAAATATATTTATTCCATAATAGAGTTACTTTTGACGTCAATTACATTATTAAATTTGTTTTATCTTTAAAATTTCTTACATGACAATATTTAATCTTAAACTTCTTGATTATGATGACTGGATGATTTTAGCGACAGAGAAAAGCATTTGCATAATAATGTTAACAATATCTGGTGATTCTTGAAAAACTCCAAAGAAGTGTCTGTAATATTATTATGATTTTGTCTTGAATCAACCAGCGTCATAACGTGGCGTATTATGTCATTTCTAGAAACATTTTGATGGCAATAATTCTGATAAGCTTTCTTCCTTTTGTACATCAATTTCTTGAATTTAAGCGCAATACTAGATTGGCAGCCCGTTCTTATCATTTTACGGTTAAAATTCCTAAATATAATCCAAGTTCAATTTGAATAGTTTATTCTCTCGTGCTTCTCACCTTTGAGACTCTCTTCCTTCTCACCTTTGAGACTCTCTTCCATCTTTTTTGTTTTCGTCTCAAGTACAATCTAGAAAACATTATGGGCAACATCAAACGTCGTCATTGAATGCTGTTCTTTCTTCTCAGTTTTCTTCGCCCATTTTTTCGTCCCCTTTTATTTTCCTACCTTAATCGCTTTACTTCGAGTAAAATGAATAAAAAATAACAACAGAATAAATATTGTTATTTCTCAATTGATATTCTATTAAACTTTAAACACTTTTAAATTATCGTCATATTCAATATTACTCGAGCAAGCTCAATTATTTATACGTAATTATTTATATTTCGTTTCATATTCTATCTTTTTATTTTTTATTTGATTTTTTTTAGATTATTTTTATCTGATATAAATATAGATAGATATATATAATGATAACGATATCAATACACACATATGAATAGATAGATATAGAAAATAAGGATGTAAGAAACAACAGTGGATTGTGATTGCCCTGTTTAAATGTTTCAAGCGATCTTCAAACCAAATATCGTTATTCCGTTGGAGGACTCTCTCTACATGTCTGTCTTTCTCACACACACACACACACACACACACACACACACACACACACACACACATATATATATATATATATATATATATATATATATATATATATATATATATATATATATATATTAGCAGAAGGCCCGGCGTTGTCCGTGCTTGATTAAAAAATCGTACGACTCATACAGCAATCGCTATCATTTGACTTAAAATATTTTTGCCTTTCCTTGCCTTTAAAGGAGTGCCCTTTGCTGTGCTGATGTTGCTACATGCCTTACTTCTTGCTTCTCTCACACTGCGAATCTTTCTAAGCACTATACCAAACATTAAATCTGTTACGAAAAAAGAACTAATCAAAATGAACACAAATCAGCTTTAAAAAAGATAGGTAACTGGAAAAAACGAATGAAAAAAGAATATTAACAACAAATACTTTTTCACATCAACCCAGTTCTGCGGAATCAGAATAAACGTTGAGTTTAAACAAGCAAATGAGCCAATTGGAGTAAATTGCCATGAAGTTTGAAATTTTTCCTACTTGGGAGGAATGCAGCTATCGGTTTTGTTTTGTTTTTCATGCTAGCATGCTAGTTTACATTCGTGTCAGTCAGCTGTTGGCTCTCACGCTGGCCATTAGAATCTCCCTGCCTATTCGTGGCAGCCAGCTATAGGCCCTCACTCTGGCCAGTAGAAAATGGCCGAAAACTACATAAAAACTGCCGTAGAAGCATGAAAAAATCGATTATTTCCACTATCGATGGGAGTTGGGAAATGTAAATTCGGTCTTGGCCTTTCCGTTAACTTGGAGCATGTGCAAGTAAATTTTGGTACAAATCCGTCGAAAATTGCGGCCGTGCATTCGTTACACACGCACACACATCCTGACTTTAATAGATAGATATAGAAAGAGAGAGAATCATAGATATTGGTCAGAAAAAAAAACATAAGTATACACACATATACTTGAATGTGCATGCATATTTCTTCCCAGGTGGTATACAAACTGTGCTCAATGTTATATATCAGAGCTATATATATGTATATATATATATATATATATATATATATATATATATATATATATATATATATTAGTGAATATACATAATATCCCACATCGTCAGTACGACACGGAGTTTCATGCAGGGGGTGCAATCTTCAGGTGCAGAATATTCACTGACCGTTAAGCCTTATGAAATTCGCATTCTTGCGGTGTTGATTTAAAATTATCTGCTAAGACTTGTTCATTTTATTATTGTTACTTATAATATTAGAATTAATTATTTATTATTTACACCGTTCAAATTCTTAAGTTCGGAAGACGAAAAATGTTAAAAACCTTGTTTTATATATATATATATATATATATATATATATATATATATATATATATATATATATATATATAATTTGTACTTACGGAAACACGCTATGTACCAGGGGGGGATAACTCCATTCTGTGCATGGAAAAGCGTCCTTAGTTGGAATAGTAATGATTGGTGCATATTAAAATATATTATTAAAGTAATGTCTTATGGAATAAACTTATATCTGACGATGTTAATTAGCCACACAAGCAACACACTTTGTTAGGATGGCCAGTCACATTTTGAAACTTAGACCATATCGTGCACAAATCAACAATTGCATAAAAATAACCAAATTCAACTATCAACACGAAGATATAATAACAAATTTTCCATAGCACGCACTGTAGAGAAAAACTAAACACTTTAGAACATTTAATTATATAAAAGAATTAATCTACGTTAAATGAAAAATCTGTAAACACATGGTACATTATTAAAATGTAAAATAAATACCTGCTATAATAATAAAAAGAATAATAAGAATAATACAAAAAACAATCATCCTCTCCTACAAATAGTAAAAAAATCAAATATACTCCATCAATAAAGAAGCTGCACACTTCAAGAAACAGCTTAATATAATTGAAATCCTACCAACCAAAAAACGAAGCAAATATTATCTACGCCAAAAGTATAAAACTGAAAGCAAACCCTCTTGGCCAAATGAAATAACAAAAACCTGGGAGAAAAAGGCGTTGCATGAGAAATGTCTGAAAAGAACGAAAGTAGCAGATCTGGACCAACAGAAATCACATCAGTGGTTGAGAAGCATCAGGCTGTAAACTGAGATAGAAGGCCTAAATACAAGGACCTGGTGATCGAGATTAACAGGATGTTGGGAATGAAGACTGAGACTGAAGCAAGAGTAAGCGAAGCTCTGGGCTTCGTGGGAAAAGGTGTGGACGATTTTGCTAACATTATCGCAGGTAACATCAACATAAGAGTTGTCAGAAGATCGTCCTACTAGGAACATCCCATATACCAAGAATAGGGCTTTCAATTAAGTGACAATTCTCCTAGAGGGCCTAAGGAACATAGTTTGGACTCGCCTCTACTTAACAAAAAATAATAATAATAATAATAGTAATAGTAATAATATTATTAATAATAATAATAATAATAATAATATTAATAATAATAATAGTAATAATAATAATAATAATAAACACAATACCCACTGACAGAACAATCAAAGCCAACCGCCCAGATATTGTTATTAAAGACCTCAAACAAAAACGGTGCCTCCTTATTGATATGGCAGTCCCTGCTGACTGCAATGTATCTTTGAAGATATTCAAAAAGTTGTCAAAGTACAAGGACCTTGAAATAGAAATCTCGAAAATGTGGCATATGGGAACATCAACAATCCCTGTTGTAGTTGGAGCCCTAGGACTGGTTGGAAAAGATTGCAGTAGACTAATTGAAGGGGTTCCTGGAAGTCCATGCCTCAAGGAGATACAAAAAATTGTTCTGACAAGTACAGCCCACACCTTACGAAGGGCTTTATCTATGTAATTTATTTATTTATTTATTTTTTTTTTTGTCAGTGGAAAGTGTCATGACGCCATTTCTAACCTTAGGTCCCTGGGCGGGACCCGGAAAGAAATGTGTAAACGCCAGAAATCAAAGAAAATATAAATAATAATAATAATAATAATAATAATAATAATAATAATAATCTTTGTTCCATTCTTTATAGGTGCAATCAAGCTTTGTCCGACCCTTTTAACCATGATGTTACTTACATGATACTTGAATACAAGCGTTCACAAATATGGTCATTAAAATTCATGGCTACTATAGTAACGTCCAACTCTTGACAAGGCCTGACACTGTTGTATATACTTGGGGAATAACAGAACAAAACGTGGATATTGACAGCTTATCCATACTTTTTCTTTATTGTGCAATATCTTATGAGAATATTATGAAAAACAAAATAACATTTAAAGTGCTTTTGTCACTTTAATTTATCTAAAACACATTGGATGAATCTTCCTACCTTTCTTTCTTTATGTAACTCTCTTTCTCATGCTTTCTCTCTTTCTTTTTCTCTCTCTCTTTAGCTTTCTTTATCACTTTCTCTTTCTCACTTCCTCTCTGTTTCTTTATCCATTTCTCTTTCTCATGCTTACACTCTTTCTTTCTCTCACTCTTTGTTTTCATTTCTCTCTTTTCCTTTCTTTCTCTCTCTTTCTGTTTTGCTTTTTTCTCTCTCGCATTCTATTAATTTCACCCCTCTCTCTATATATCTCCCTTTGTCTATTACTCTTTCTGTCTGTCTGTCTGTTTCTCTATATATATATATATATATATATATATATATATATATATATATATATATATAACTTTTCAGGAATACACTCACGCACATTTATTCATTCTCGATATCAATATCTCAATGGAATCCCTTGAACAGTCATTACACACTTTTTCAATATGAAGAGACATTTCCAATATGAATATACTTTATATAACGAAATGAAATGTGAATACACTATGAAGACAATATTAATCATTTTATTATAGGAATCATTAATTATTTTCTTATATGAATTATGGATTATATATATATATTTTTTTTTTCTGAATTTGAAGTATTGTATGCTCAACTCTCGAAACTTCAACCGGTGTCTGAGAATAAATCCAGTGACTTTCGAGCTAAATTGAATGATTTGGCTCATTCTTATGCTAGTTCTCCTATTTCTTTCTCTGAATCGAAATGGAGAAGTGAACACCATAAGGTTATTAGATCCCTTAAGAATAACCATTCTTTGGTTATTACTAAACCGAATTTTCTTCGGGCGATACCATTCGTAACACGTATGGGTCTTCCATTGCGGATCATTTTATAAAGAATTCAACTTGTGCGATGGATTTCAGTGTGAACTGGTTTTCCGTCTTGGCCAGTTCGCACTCACTTTTCCATCTTAAGGTGCTGGAGTCGCTTTACATCAGGTCTAGGCAGCCTGCTCTTTGCAAACAGAGAGATTGTTTGCTTGGACTTGCTGTTCTGCGATTCTAGCAGCTTGGTTGGTATAATTTTAATATATATATATTTTTTTTCCTTCCCTGTCCATTCATTCATGTCACCCATGACAGACTTTTTCTTTTCCTCATAATTTAAATTCCCCGTTAACAGTTCTGACGAGAGGGGACGAAACCGGTCGACTGTTGTGTTTTATTTTAAACTTATCATGGCCTACAATACTACATTTCTAGTTTTTAATGCCTTAATACGCTTTTGTACCGTTTCAAACCTATTTAAATATATATATATATAGTTACTACTTTCAACGTGATTTTACTGGATAAGTCGGCTTAATAACTTAAAGTCCAGTATATCTTTATATAATCATATATATATATATATATATATATATATATATATATATATATATATATATATATATATATGTGTGTGTGTGTGTGTGTGTATATGTATATAAATATTATGAAAAAGGAAAGCAGTGTTCGAATACCAGTCGAAATCGTTACATTCATTTATGGGAAAATGTTCTTTTGTAATTTATGAATCCGTGTCTTCTCCCCAGCTATAGGTTAAATAACAGATCACACAGGGCTCTTTTTCCGCGATCTAGGAGAGGCGCAAATCTACATTAAAGTTTTTACGTGATGCTGTAATAAATATACCTTGAGCATTATTTCTCTCAGTTTTCGAAATAAAATATTTAACAAAAAAAACAACTCACGTAAAAAGAATTATACAAGAATCAATGTAATGTATTATAGAACTATTTCAATTTAAATATATATATATATATATATATATATATATATATATATATATATATATATATAGGTGTATGAGTTTTTATGTGTGTCTGCGTGTATGTGTAACACACGAGGATGTTGAATCCCGACGGTTTCATCCAGAGAAGCTCGCTTTTGAATTTTATAACAACGAAATGCTTAAAAATATCCAGTTTTACTTAGATAACTATGAAATCTGTTTCACCTGAAAAGCGGGAGTCGTTCCAAAAAAGTGGTGCACCTGCAATCCTTTTAAGCGCACAAAATTCCAAGAATTTCTGAAACTGATTAGATCACAGCAATGCTTGTGTTTTCCATGATACTCTGAAGAGTGTTGGAGTTTTTGAGGACAGTTACTTTCAATTATTCTCAGAGGATAAGCACCGGGCAAACTTCAAATATATATGGAAACGAATAATAATAATAATAATAATAATAATAATATCTGCATTAGAAGATCTTTTATCATTGCAGGGTAAAGTAAGGTAAGAAATTGGCATAAACATCACCCCCAATATTAGAGAGCAGGTTTTTACCATTACCGGAGATGTTTCTATCAAGAAGACAAACAAATCGGCAACGAATTATTTTCAAAGACAGAAAATAAAAAAAATAAGTTTGTACGCTAATTGATATGCGCGTACTATGTAGCAAAAACATGCCTGCAATTTTTTTTTTTCAAAAACTAAACAAATATAAAAATCTGGAGATAGCAGAAACATGTTACACTTGAAACTAAAACTGTACATTTTGCGGTTGGAGCTTTGGGTCCTATAAAAAAAAAGAGCTCAACAAAAAATCAATAAAATGAATGGCGCACCATCTCTATAGGATATCCAAAAATAGCTCTAACAAATGCAGCCCATATCCTTGAAACGCTTTGTCTGTCTAAACTATTATTGTTAATAGATGTCTTTTGTTTGATTGGAAACAACAAAAGTCATATTCTTCGCTTTCCTGAAGCCGCTGGTTATGTCCAGGTATGTGATTTTAAATCAAATTCAGGTCAAAAATATTTTTCTAAGCAATATAAACTTTAATATTAATGTTAATAATACTATTTAAAGAGAAACGTTTTGGAAGGACAAACTAAAATATTAATTACACTACCAGTTATTATTGCTGTGTTGAGCAAAAATTCATGGAAAAATTTGGGCACATGCTATTGCGATTTGGAAATGGAACCATAACAAAAAGCATTGCTGCTCGAAATAGCAATTAATATTGGATATAGCCTGTCGATGAAAAGAAGAAATGATTTTTTTATATTTTTTTATATATCACGAGAGGTGACCTGAAAATAAACCTTACCAATAACGAGAATCATGTAACGTGCGGAAGAAGCGAAACAACAACAGCAACAAAACCGACAACAACAAAAACAACAATAACAACAAAAGCAACAACAACAACAACAACAATAATAATAATAATAATAATAATAAAATAGTTTTGTTTATTACTTCCGGAAGTGTTTCTTAACTACTTTCTCTTTCTCGATCGAATATGAATTTTTCCCAGTGAATGCGAGCGCCTTGTATTTCCCCTAAGAAAATATTTCGGAATTATGAACCCGAAAAATAAATATGGCTTTACGACAATGACAGGAAAACAATTTTTTTTTTTGTATCTCCCAAATAGAATAATATTAACATATCAGACAGAAATTCCGCATATATTTGTTTAAACATATATTCTATTGGCAAATATAAAAGGGGATATATTTTATGCAATATAAGACATTTTTTTTCTTTTAATATCAGAGAAAAGAATCTCCAGTATCATAAATGCTAAGCTGAATCGATTTCGCAAGTAAATAGCTTAAAATCCTTCAAATGCAATGCTATTTTTCTAAGTACTCCCGGTACAGATGGAAATCTTTTGCGCAAATGCTTCTTTTTTTTGGGGGTGGGGTAATCAAATAATGCTGTAAATATTGGGTTATTTGAATTACAACGATTGTTCGTGTGTAACGCAATCTTACATGTGTTATTTTGAGAATTTTCATAGAGAGAAATAGCGAAAAATTTTAATGTCGATATTTAAAAACAATATTTATTTTTTTTAATTCGTAGATTTTTAAAACTGCTAAGTGATACTGTTCGATGTAAAACTTGAATGGATTTTGAAACTCCACCTTCGTTAGAGAACTCCAGGCAGACATCCAGGACTCAAGTTAAATTTTTTTTTCTTCATGCTGAATAACGCTTCCTTTATTTGGACTCTTATTTTGGTATAAAAATGGAAGTTTGTTCGCGTTTAAACACAGTTTAGATGCTGATAGAAACAAGATTCTTTTGCTGATCTGAATATACATAAATAAAATATATATATATATATATATATATATATATATATATATATATATATATATATATATATATATATATATATATATAGATAGACACATATATATATATAAATATATATATATATATATATATATATATATATATATATATATATATATATATATACACACACAAACACACACACACACACACATATATATATATATATATATATATACATACAGACAGACATAAAAATATATATATATATATGTATGTATATATATATATATATATATATATATATACATATATATATATATATACACACACACACACACACACACACACACACACACACACACACACACACATATATATATATATATATATATATATATATATATATATATATTTATATATATATGCCGACTGGGAAAATTGTTCCTAGTCTAGAAACAAATGAGTATATTATCTCCACCCGAAGCAGAATATATGATAATATCATTTGCATTATCTGAATCTGATCTTTGACCGAGAGATTAGGGATTATTTTATTTTAGAATCGAGATTTAGTAGTAATTCAGGGTTTTCCTAAACGCTTGGGCACATTTTGACATTGAATATCTCGAAAACTATTAAGGATGCAAAAAAAATTCAAACGCTCTGATATATTCTGAAAGAATTTAATGTCAAGTTTTACATAAAATATTCAAGATGGTCACACGGCACACAACAAACCGATAGTCCAATTCATGCCGAACGCTTTCCAGCATTGCAAAAGTCATGACGAGCTGGTTTATCAGTGACCTGCAACTGTTGGGTTAACAGTAGCCTTTAAGGTGTCATGTGTAGTCGTCTTTTTATGACACGCCAAACAGTTGTTGTAGGAAGCTGAAGTTCCTTACTGGCTCTTTTGATCGATTTACGGGGCTTCCGCTCGAAGGCAGTTCGAACTAGCTGAACCGTATGAAGTTGAGGGGCGTCCCTTAGCTGGGCACAAAAACACATCCTTCATAAATTTACCATATCATCTCAATATGGACTTCCTTTTTGGTGCCTCTTTTCCGAATTTTGTGCGAAATGCACGTTGAACAAGTGCCCATGATTCAGTTTTTGCAAATTCAAGGACGCAAAACGCCTTTTCTGGTTAAGTGAACTCTATTACTGGATCTGAAGGAATATAAAAAATATCATTAGCATTATAAAATCTTAATGAATTTAGCTTTAAAACGGTACCAGTTTTATCTTACTAACATTCATAGTTCAGCAGATATCAGGACTTGAAGTGTTCTCAAGACTTCTGGAAAACCATGTATATTTTCTATGGAAAAAGTCAGGATGGGTTGGAGGAGAAAATATTGTTTGGTATTTGTTTTGGCTGACAATGTGTTACATTCTGTGCTAAAAGGAATATATACTTGTACAACACGATGGATAAATAAGTAAAGGTTTATTGCAAAAACAGGGGAATAAGAAATAACGTAACAGTTATGTGCACGATCGTCGCAAGTCAATCCAGTAGTGAGTGCTGCTATTGGAAGTTCGGTAGTTCTCGCGTAAGTCTGAGTCGTACTGAACAGATCCCAGATAGACTCCTGTAGTCCGGATACTTATAGTAGTTACTACCTATAGTGTAGTCACTCACTGGTATTCCAGGTTATTCCATTACATCACAATGAAATGTTTAGAATTTGTGTTGGATTAGTATTAATTTTTTATCACTAGTGTTAACGGGGAATGAGTAGGGCGTTTGAAATCAAAATTTATTTGTACTTGAACACAAAATATCTCCAAACAAATATAAAAGAAATGAAAACCAATTTTACTTGAATAAATATGGTTACCTTCAAAAACGATCGAACTTAAGTATAGCGGCATGATAAAGAAAGTTGGTTGAGTCCAAGAAAACTAAAATAGATGGATAGACACATATATAGATAGATATGGGTATAGTGTAAATGAATTGCTATATATATATATATATATATATATATATATATATATATATATATATATATATATATATATATACATATATATATATGTGTGTGTGTGTGTATTACATTTATGCTCTACTTATATATATATATATATATTACATTTATGCTCTACTTTTGTATCAAGCACTATTTAAAAAAATAACAAAAATACTAAAGAACTTTGGATTATTTACATAACCAGTTCTTTCCTATTTTCTATATATCACACACACACACATACACACACACACATATATATATATATATATATATATATATATATATATATATATATAGTTCGGGATATCAATACCAGCAGTGGTCAACTATACCAAAAAGAATGCTACATCACCTTAAAGGACCATAAACCAGATTTTGAGGCTAATCCCACTACAAGGATAATTAATCCCACAAGACCGGAGATAGGAAAAATAAGTAAAATGATCCTTGAAAGGGTAAATAAACAAATTAAAGAAAAATTAGCCTCAAACTTTGGATTAATACCAAGGAAGTGATAAACATGGTTAGAACTGTGTAGCGGAAAAAAACATATTTTAAATCAATTAATTTATAATATTAATGCTCTGTAAATTTACATTGAGCACTATATTGTAAAAATAAAAATATCTATAAGAACACCGGATTATATATCTTACTGTTCTTTCTTTATATATATATATATATATATATATATATATATATATATGTAATTTTGTATATCAATAAACACTATTTAGAAAAATATGGCAAACTCGATTTTTTGTTGTTGTGAGGGGCTGCATCCTTTCGGATTTCATTAGAATGACTTTGTTAACGTTACCACACGCTGCACATCTGCACGAAACGAAACGCAGGTAGTTTCAAAATTTTTGAAAAAATATTTTTTAAAGAAATTTTTTTATTCACTGAAAGAGGAATTTACTCATATCATATGCAGGAATTCACAGAATGAATATATTGGAAAAACCTCAAGAATTTTAAACAAGAATCTATATGAACACAAAAGGGACATTTTAAATAACAACACACAAAACGCATTGGTTGTTCACCGTAACAAAACGGACCGCATTTTTGTCATAGGGAATGCGACTTTGATTAAAAGAGAACATAATCCACTGAGACGAAAATGTCTGGAAAGTGCCTAAATCAATAGTTAAGTCACGATATATCTGAGTCTAGGCTCTTACAATATATCACCAATCATGGTAGATTTTATATTGTCACAGTGTGGGATAGTTAGAGACAAAGATGATTGAGAGAAAAAGGAAAAAAAAATACAGATGATTTTGGCTAGATTGAAAAACATTTCTTTTATAAAATTGCTTTCAAAAGTTTTGAAACTACCAGCGTCTCTCGTTACGTATGCATGTTTAGACGTGACAACGTCAACAAAGCCCCGCCCGGAGGAATCATAACGGATGGATGTTTTCCGAATTGGTTTATCAGTATTTATTCACAGGTGAATTGTTTATCATAAAATAACAAATTTTCATACTTTAATAAAATCTATTAAATGCTCGTATTTCTATAATGTATTTATTCACAGGTGAATTGTTTATCATAAAATAACAAATCTTCATACTTTAATAAAACAAATCTCGTATTTCTATAATGTATTTTTTTGTTAGAAATACCTTTCGCCTATCTCAAAAATGTTTATGTACATCAACCAATGCACAGCGAACCATCAGAAGAAACATTCCGTCACTTAATCAATTAATCTGATATTTGATGCTTTGAGAGATTTTAATTAGATTTAAGATAAGGGCCATAAATCCTAAAAAAAAAAAAAAGAAACTAGATATTTTGGGACGCCATCTATTCACATATAAAACTGTGTTTACCGGCAAACGTATAACAATCTATTGAGGCCAAGGAAATGTCTGAACTCAGCGGGGTTTACATTTGTTGCTAATGAGACACGAAACCTGTTGATGTCTTGCCTCGTGTTATTAAGAAATTGATTGAGAAAATGAGTTAATTTTTTTTTTATTAATTTAAATTGCCAGACTGTCATAGTGTGCTACATGAAAGAGCTGACAGCAGGTTACCTGTTTTGCTTAATCTACAAACAAAGAAGGAACATGCCAAAAAACATTATATATATATATATATATATATATATATATATATATATATATATATATATATATATAAATAGAGAGAGACACAGATTGACAGACAGACAGAAAGATATATATGTGTGTGTTTGTGTATGTGTGTGTGTTTGCGTGTGTGTATACAGGGAGCGATAGGTAAATTCTAGCCATATTATATTTTTAATTTTGCGCATGCGCGTTTGTTTTAGATCGTGTCGACTGAACACTATAGTAGGTCCAGTTGGGCACCGTCTGTGAGAAAAAGAGCACAATGACGCAAGCAATTTGTAAACAACATGCTGTACTTGTTCATTTTTATGCCGGGTTCTCCAACACGAACATTTCGGAGTGTTTTAGTAATCAATCTGAGAACAGTGCAAAAGATTCTTATAGAGTTGGATGATATATCCAGTCAGCCTCATGGTGTTTGGAAGTGATCACGAGTGATCCATCAATCTTCACACAGGGCCCCAGGCTCAAAACGGATACCAACACCAAGTGATTTGTGTCATAAGGGTGGCTTCTGGAAGACACCTTATCTGGCAACTGGACTCAGCAGCATGCCACACAAGCAGGAGAACCCAGGCGTCACTGTCAGACAATTTCTGCGACCACATGACCCCTTACTAACTACCCAGACTGCAAAACCCTTGATTAATATGTGTGGGGCGCATTTGAGCGAGTGACGAACAAATCCCCTCGTAACACCAAAGATGATGATATATATATATATATATATATATATATATATATATATATATATATATATATATGAAGAAATATAGTCTTAAGATGTGTTATATTTATGGGATAAAGTGCTCAATATTAGAGATATAGCGTGTGTAAATATGAAAGTGAACAGAGAAGTCAACACTTAGAGGCGACAGTCTGTTTCATGCTAGGTGCAATCGTCAGGCCACGAGACTCTTGGCCTGAGGTTTTGCATTCAACATGAAACAGACTGTCGCCTCTAAGTGTTGACTACTATGTTCACTATGTTCTCTCTCTCTCTCTCTCTCTCTCTCTCTCTCTCTCTAGACGAAAATACAGAAAATTTGTACAGTTATACACGCTTTATATCCAGAAAAGGAAATACTTATACGAATGCAAGTTGAATTGAGATATTATTGGGCATTGCCTATAAACACGGCCATGACGTGCTGATCGCTTTTGGAAAAAAAAACAATTTTCCATCACTCTCTCTCTCTCTCTCTCTCTCTGCATACATACATGCACACACACGCACGCAAACACTCACACACACACATATATAAATATCTATCTATCTATCTATCTATCTATCTATATATATATATATATATATATATATATATATATATATATATATATATTATATATATATATATACACAGTTTATATGCAGACAGTTTATATACGAATGCACCTATACGAATAGTAAAATTGAATATATATACCCATATATATATATATATATATATATATATATATATATATATATATATATATATATATTAGAGGATTCCTTCACCTGAAGCTATTTTAATCATTTATCTGCCGTTCAAAACCGAGTATAAACAGTGCAATTTATCAATAAAGCAATCAACAATGTGTTTAAAAGGATTATCGTCTCTTAATCATACCACAAGAACGAATCTAACACGATTTTTAAACTACCACCAGACATTCTTGACACCCAACAAAACCCGTGCATCAGCCAGAAAACAAAGTGAGACATGAAACATCGAACTACGATACATCTTACAAGTTTTCCAAGTTCCAACACTTACATAACCATTTCTGCTGAAGCGTTGTGTACGGTATCGTTTTTGCTGCTATCGCAGACAATTCTGGACTTGTGTCTCAGATTAGGGTTAGGGTTAAAAATCCTTGGCCGTTCACATCATTATCCTCAGTCCGTTGTAATGTCTTCAATTAGCTACCTGCGGCATACCCGTGACACAGTAGAGTGAGGGTTGTCAAATATCACCAGAATTTCTGAAAAATAATTTACTATTCTGTTAACGCCCATTATCATAAGCCGTCAAACCTCTGATAATGTACGTTGTCTTGACAGATGCAGCTCAGCCCGTGTCCACAATAACTAAGCATATAATATGGTAGAATATAGTTCTGGGTCTTTTCCGAGGCCAGTGTAATGACGATAGAGGTGGATACCATGGTGATGCTGTAGGCGTTCAAAGATGGGATGAGAATGATCTTAAGCAAAAATCGAAATGTTCGGATAAGCTTTCCAAGAAATAGGACGGAAGATAACTATTTCCAAATCCGAAACAATGATCTTGAAATGGACAGAAAGCAGCAATGGAACGTAAGCTGAATCAAGCATAAAAATGTTGAATTAGTAAATACTAATTACTTCATATAACTCGGTGTATGAATTAGTTATAGCAAATTTATTACAGGTGAGATCATTAAAAATAGAATAATCTCCACTAGGGGTAATTTCTCCCGACACCACAAATTTCTAGAAAACCAAAGCATGTCTCTATTTCTGAGATGAGGTATTATGTACAATATTTTCATTATTCGGACTATTGTTCTCATCTTTGTCGCCATGTTTATCACAACGTTTCGGCCGTTGTACGCTCCGGCCTTCTTCAGGTGTTTGGAATGTCGAACTGAACGCTTTATTTCGTGCACTGGGGTAGACTGTTCTAGTTCCATGTGTCATATCTAATGGATGACAGTTTATCTCCTGTTAATTCCCCACTCAAAGTTCTCCACCGCCTTTACCAGGTATTGAACTCACACTCTTGGGGTCTTGTCACTGGATCTAACTAACACGTTTTTCCACTGTGCCATGTGTCCTTGAGGACCAAATTATTAATTAAAATCTCGAGACTTTCTTAAATATTCCCCTAAATACGAGAACTTCATATAGAATTCATTCATGATGAATAAGTAGTTCGTAGTTATCTAAAGTGTCGACTGTATACAAACGCTTTCTGGGATAAATAGTTAAAAATGGCTTTTAACAAATAAAAACCTTATAACGATCTTTTGTCGAACATGTGGATTAGAGTTAAAAAAAATTCTAAAAATTGTGACAGATAAAATGAAACTACATCGCTTGATTATTTTCTACACCAGTATAGCTGACTTACCATGCGGTATGAAATAAGTATTCGAAAGAACGTTGACAGCTACTGAATTTGTGAATCTTATTTCACAGGAAAATCGTTTCAAGTGAAAGAATGTACAAATATCATTCGACTGTAATGCTGACTTTTCGTTCAATGAATGCCGAATGTTTCCTTATAAGGAAACGGCTTATATTATCATTACCATCATCTTTGTAATTTGTATAACTTCAACGTATTTTTGGCCTCACATACTGTTATTTTAACATAATACTAGCGCGAGTTCTGGAACTTCACTGTCGATATTGCGTCTTGTTTTGTGGTAAGGCAAAAGTAAAATGCATTCATTTTGGCTTGAACTAAAAGTACAGTTGAAATAGCCTGAATGCAAATCTCGCTAAACATCTCCCAACTAAATGCGTGCATATGATTAGATATATATGTGAGTTTATAGAAAAAAAAATGAGTTTCAACGCAGGTCAATTACGTGCCATGCTTGATACACGTGTAGGCGATCATGTATATTTGGATAAATGACTGAAGAGACAGATTTATACCGCTGTAGGTTGGCATTTGTTTCTGCGGTAAACCAATTTCCATCCAAGTCTATAGAAAAAAGTATGTCCTGCTATTTATCCATACATGGGTGGAGAAGCAGAGGAGTCATACCTTTCCCAAGGGTATTAGCACTTAAGTGAATGTAATGGATTCGATTGGAATTCGAACCAGGCTCTCCGATTCCTCAATTCGATTTTCAGTTTATGTTTTCTAAAACGACAGTCTCCAGGTCTGAAGAGATTTTCAATACATGATAATGTATATTTCATTTTCTATCTGTATATTTATTCATTTCAGAAATGCGAAGAAAAATAAAAGAAGGAACCTTACCATCAAGGCAGGTGTACAGTGCGTGATTGCTACACTGTAATGTTGCAATTCTGTAGAAATAAAGATTTATTTTAACTTTACGTCAATATTAAAAAAATAAAAAACAAAATGAGTTTTCTCGTTAATATCTGCAAATTCTTCATTTTTGCCTGTGCTATTTTTTTTTCTTGCAATGACGATTTCTGTTCATCGTTTAGGCGCATATGCAGTAAAATTTCAAATTTCAAATCGTATGATTTGTGTTCTGGGCTTTTTCTTTATATCCGTTATTATAAATTGGTGTTATACAGATTCATTACTGGTTAGACTTCAAGAAATGGAGAAATACCGAAGGCGCTCGACCATCAGCGTTGAAAAACATAAATAAATTCCAACCCAAAAATAATAATCTGCAAACCTTGCGACCAACGTGTCACATTTAAACATATGTTTCATAAGTGTTTATACGTAACAGGGATACGCCACAGAACATGCAAAGTTTGATTTTCAAAGGACAGAAAATGTTCCATATATATATATATGTATATAAATTTCTTTTCATTTTATATATATATATATATATAAATTTAAATGTCTATTTCAATTTATATGTGTATGCACATATATATATATATATATATATATATATATAAATTTACATTTCAATTTATATATATATATATATATATATAAATTTTAATTTCCATTTATATATATATATATATATATATATATATATATATATATATATAAATTGAAATGGAAATTGGATCAATACACTTCGGCTAGGTGTTGACTTCAATGTTCATTTTCATAGTTATATTTCCATGCTCTCTATCCTTTATATTGATAATACTTTAAAATTATATATATATATATATATATATATATATATATATATATATATATATATATATATATATATATATATAATGTGTGTTTGTGTGTGTGTATAAAAAAAAAAGACAATAGGAAAACTGGAGTTTTAGCCGACGCATTTCGTCCAATGTGGATTTTCAAGGCAAAAATCTAAATGAATTTATGGAAACAAGATATGTATAAACAACAACCAACATGTCGTTGGCAACTAGAAGAATTTACAAACGCTATTGTATATTCACATGGTCAACTGAAAAATTACGTCAATGTCATTCTGTTTGAAGAGAATATTTTCACATTAAGAAATATTGTTTGTATAGTTAATTACAAAAAAGATATCAAGTAATCAAAAAAAAAAGAAAAAAAAAACAGTTGAACCCGACAACACAATAATCACAACCAATATTTCTAAATGTGAAAATACGTATGTTGCTTTCATGTTTTCTGTATTTGGCCATGATGACCTGGCTAAGTTCCGGTTATCATGTCAAGCAAAAATACCTCCCCACCTTCACTCTCTTAGTTTAATTTGCTATTTAGCGTAGGTTTGACATTTAATTGGTTGATCAAGACAAACCAACAAGCCTATTTTTAATTCTGACCTTGTGTTTTCCCCCACTCCCTTTATCTTTTGAAAAAGAGGAAACAATTCGCTTTTGAAATTTTCTTAAGAATTATTTAATCACCAGTCATTTAACATCGCCTAAAGAGGTACCACGTAGTATCGAAACACGAAAGCTATTTTGTAGTAATTACAACATGTTTTTTTGTAATATCTTATAATAAAATAATAATAATATACTGCTCTAGTTATTATTTAGCACTTTTTTAAAAAGTAAATGCAATGAACAGCAGAATTTTACTTCATTCATTCTATCATTATATATATATATATATATATATATATATATATATATATATATGTATGTATATATATATATATAAGCATAAAATGGTTGACATGAGGCAGATGATATCTATCTATCTATCTATCTATATATCTATATATCTATATATATATATATATATATATATATATATATAGAGAGAGAGAGAGAGAGAGAGAGAGATAGTAAGTTTCAGTTGCATTTATAAAGAAAAGTTATTAATGCATATAGCTGTAATTTATTTTGTGAAGTAAATATTTTCCCCTCTATATAACAGGCCAAATCTTAGTTTTATACAAAACACGAATTGTACATAACATGTAATCCTTTGATATTGCGAAACACTGGAGTCTCATGAGGATTAAAAAAATATGTGCAGGTCTAAGATCTGATTTACAACCGCATACATGAACGAAACCCCGAAACTCGCAAACAGAGTTTTGTAATATAAAAAAGGAAAAGGTATTCTGTGGAAGATTTATGAGCGGTTTTAGTACAGTGTCTTGACTTTGTATTGTCAACGTTTCCCATGCAAATGACACGAGACTATATCGATTTATTACCTTTGTCTTTACGGCAGATTGTGTATGAGAAACAACTGCCGCAATGCAGAATTATTTCAGCTTTGACTGAATATTATCGTCTGCTTTTCCTACTGTACCCTTCTTAAACAAGGTATTATTCACGTCGGGCATATAGATGCCTGTTGTCCATTAGATGCGAGTCTATGTTTGAAAGTTTGTATTTAGTAAGATTATTTTAGTTACTACCAAAACGATGTTCCGAACTACAGACTTTCTCATGACTATCAATGATCATTTCTATTTTAATAAATATCAAAAAGTACCAACCTTTCTCTAATGTTTCCCTGTGAAAGAATTTTTCATGCATAAGGAAATATTCAAAACTAGATGAGGCATCATTATTCGGTGATAATGGAATTATGTGTAAAAACTACACACACACCCTCACAAACACACATGCATGAATATATATATATATATATATATATATATATATATATATATGAATTAAGACAAGGAAAAATTGCCTGAGCCATTGCTGTTCGTCCACTAATGGAGAGAAATGAAGAGCAAATATCGTATTTTGCAACAGGTATTAAAAAACTGAACTACAAAATGTCGTTAGTTTTTTCATGCTTTAAAAATTAAAGAACAGACATAAGTGTACATCAGGCTCACGGAAAGTTAATATAAATTATAGTATATAATTTAATGTAATTTAATATATATATATATATATATATATATATATATATATATATATATATATATATATAATGCATGTATATATGTATATATATGTGTATATATATTTTGTGTGTATTGACGTCATTTATATTGATATATATATATATATATATATATATATATATGTGTGTGTGTGTGTGTGTGTGCGTTTGTTTGTGTGTATGCATTTATGTACGTATCTGTGTGCGTGATGATGAAGGTTTTAAAAAATAGGAAATGAAAGAAAGGAAAGACAATGAGTTGATGGCAGATTGAAAGACAAAATTAGAAAAGAAATGTAGTATGTAATGTAGAGTGAAAAGAATAAGTAATAAAGAAAGGCAGAAAAGAAAGAAAGGCAGAAAAGAAAGAAAGGAAAAGAAAAAAAAGAAAGAAAGCAAGAAACAAACAAACAAACAAGAAAGTAAAAGTAAAGCAGCAACGAATGAGTGAGAGAAAAGATAACAGAAAGAAGATTGAAAGAGAGAATGTGAAATTAAACGAAAAGAGAAAGGAAGTTTTTGTTAAAGTAATAAGAACCAAAGAAAGGTAGAATAGTAGACTGATAGAAAGAAAGAAAGAAAGAAAGAAAGAAAGAAGGGAAGACAAATGAAAAGATAGAAAAAATTTAAGAAAGAAATGAAGAAAAAAGTTCGAATAGAGGGGAGAATGAATAGAAAAAACGTACATGACACAAAGATTATGTAACCATCTCTACCTGATGATGGTTTCTGGAAAATCTCTCGGGCTAAAACCGTTCCCTAAATGTTTCCAAATTATCAAACTTTCAGATTGTTTGGTAGAAATCACGTCTTATAAAAACAATTGGGCAGCCACTGAGTCATCGATATAATCCATCAACTGTTTATATAGGGTAAATAAATTCACAGGAACAGAAGAGGCAAATATTCTTTAGGAATGAGCAAAAAGTGATTTATTACTTTTGTTTGTTGCAAATTATCTATTCTCTCAGACAATGTTGAGTAAACCATCTTACCCAACAATATAAAAAAGGTTGAAATTATCCTTTTTTTTCATTTTTATTCTTATCTATAAAGGCGCAGACATGCGTGAATATATATATATATATATATATATATATATATATAAGAATATAATTTGTATATACGGAATGAATTCCAATAACCAACAATTGCTATTACTTTTTTCATAAAAGGTTGTAGTGATGTTCCTGTCTCGTCGCCTTTTCTTTTCTTTCCTTTTTTTTTGTGTGTATATATATATCTAAATATGTCTGGGTGCTTATGTATTATAATCTGATTGTGTTTTTGTTGTTTTGCGCGTGAGTTTAAGACCACATTCACAGACTTTAGAATAAAAATATATATATACATGTATTGTCAAATGACCGGATATATTGTAGCGTCTTGTCGAACGTAATTTCAACGAAGAAATAAATTGAATAAACATATATATTTTTTCTTTTCTCAATAATTTTGTAGTTTTTAAACTTAATAGTGATTAAATTTGGATTATAAAATTGCCAGTTTTTAATTTTAATATTAAATTTTATCATATAATTTTATAATTATTGGTTAGTATAAATTATTTTTAATATTACACGTATTTTAAAGATCTGAATAGCTATTAAACATGATTTCGTTGTCAAGCTTTTGAATCTTTCTATACTTGGTTTTTGATTGGTTATTCTAGCTTTTGTAACAATGTTTCCTCCTAGTGTAGGATCGTTAATTAATCTGAAATTTTTAAAACCATTTATTTTATCTTCAACATCATCACTTGATAAGACACCGAGTGTGTTGAAACAAAATGGCTATTTTTGTAGTGATTTTATAACATACTTATGTTATAATTTTTTTTATAAATTATATATATATATATATATATATATATATATATACACTCACATTTCACTAACTACTGGCTTCCGTTTATCATCTTCATCATCATCATCATCATCGTAGTCATCTTTATCATCATTGTCGTCATCATCAATATCAGCAAAAGCAGCATCAGTCTTATAACCAGGGTGTGGTTGTAGAGTATCTTCGCAACTGAGCACCTGATCAATTCACTCACCAATATGCCTGGAAAGCCAGAGATGAATTCATTCATTTGTGGCATAAGTAGTTTTAGCTTAGCCCATACCTCTCCAGGTTGAACCCTAGGTAATATCCCCCGATTTGAATGGTCGTCTTGGTCACGGACACATGACTTTCTATTACAAGTATTGGTGGGTAGAGACATTGTGCCCTAGCCGTTGACTTCAGTGTAGGACGCCCTGCGCCTACCGTTGCACGTTATCACCGCGCTGGCTGTATTGCCATTGTGCTCTCTATAATACAATTAGACAGTAATGTTTAAAGAATACTCTTTTCCCATTTTCTGATTGCCAATAGCTAAAAAATTGAATATAATGTTTTGAAACGGCAGATGAGCCTTTTCACCGGGTAACAGCTCTTTCGTAGGTGCGCAATGGACATTGCTAGATGTCACAGACATTCTCCAAAGGGACTTATGAGAGGATTTAGGCAATTTTTGTCCTTAATTCATATGTGCGTGGAGTCCCATGTCACTTAAAACTCGATTTTGCTTCGTTCTACTTGAGCGGGCGTGCAAATGAATGCCCTTCAAATTTACTGCAACCTCACTATAAACTTCATCTTAACATTCTTTACCTCAATCCTTTTGAATAAAATATTTCATTAATATTTCAATTAATGTCTTGTCCATCATTTTTGCAATAACCCCCGTTTATATTAATTGATGTCTATTATCTGGGCAGATTTCTTCGCCTCTCGATACAAATATATCAGAAGTATTTACTAAACGTAGCTGATTGCGTCTCCAGCCAACACCAGTATGAAGTGGGCGCCAGAAGCAATCAAACTGTCTTGTTTTACAGTTTGATTCGCATAGCAGATTTTTGGATAAAATCCAAAAAGTTCATTGTTATTCAATATCCATTTCAAATTATTCCTCTTACTCCCACTTCATTTTTGACAGAAAATTGTAAAATATCTACTAACGGTAAACATTGAACATAGCTAAAATGACTTTTCAAACCGGGCCTGCATAGAGCATTAGAAATCAGCTTTTTTAAAGTTGAGGATAATTATATGCTCGGTGCTTTTTTTTTTTTAGAAAAATCGTTTCACTACAAACAAGGCAGTAAAAACGAAGGGTTACTGAGAGTGATAAAATAAACAGAACAGTTAAAAAAACAAGATTCAAGGCGAGAGAACATGACGATTGATATTTTATTTAAAGTTTTGAAAACTGTAGTTGACAAGAGAGCAGGAAGCTGGAATTGATTTCCACAAACGAGAAGAAACAATTAGCATAAAACCTACGGCTGCATTTAGCAATGTAACCAGTCAAACAACGAAACCGTGCTGCCAATCTTGTTTGTTTTAAAGCATATCAACATCTCAATGGGTTATTTAATGCCAGCGACTTTTTTTTTCCTGGTAAAGTTTTGTTTTGTCAAAAATATATTCTTGGTAATATTTTTCCTCAGACATGTATAGCTGGTAATATAATTTTAAGAAAAAATATTTCTGGTAATATTTTTTTTTCAAAAATATATTGTTGGTAATAGTTTTTTTTTCTTTTTTTTCAAAAGTTTATTTGTGGTAATAATATTTTACAAAGTATTTCTGGTATTAAAACCTATTTTTTACATTTTCATAATGCGTTTTTTTAACTCACTTTCGGGTTTAACTATTTGGCCATAGTTGGGACCCTAACAGGTGCTACCACTCCGGGTCAGGGTGGGCCTGGGAACACCAGCAATTAAGATGTGGTTCTGCGCTACACATAACCTCCTTATCAGAGGCCTTGCTGTTGGACGCAGTTTATCGTCTTACCCTGGACGCAGATGTAGATTATCCTCATACCCATGACGCCCAAACAATATTTGGTACCAATATTCAGAGCACCACCAAAGGAAAGTCGTATAAATTCCCGGCTTGAAAAAAACTGTATCGCATGACATAGTGTTGAGATGTTGAGTGTTTCCCCGTGCGTGTATTGAAATAAGGTCAAACACATACGTAGGCAAAAATACTGGTATATCTGAAGAGGTATGTACAACAGGGAGGTTAGTAGTCAAACGAACGAAGGTTAGTCAGTAACAATCAGAAATAGTATAAAGTCCAACTGTATCTTCCGGTAGAGATACGGAAGCGTGATGGTCACCTGATCTCCCAGAACTCTATAGAACTGTCCTATTAGTAGTAGAGAGATCAGTCCATTCTGATGAGAAGGTGGGTAGCCCCAACACATAGTTAACCGGATTTCTTGCAGCAAATTTAGCAATTGAGTCAATATAATAGTTCTACTTCATTCCAGTAATCTCTTGCTGGTTTGCATCAGCCATGCTTACGATCACAAATCCTTTAACTGATTACGGTCGTAGTGACACTACATGTACTGCATTCCCAGTCTTCTCCGTACCGAATTCAGAATTTTCCTTATCCTAGACTTGTCGCCAATCTAAGCAATAGAAATGTTGGAAGTTGTCACATGTCGGAAAGAATATCGCCTAAAGGAATTGCATATCTAAAAATGGGGTTGTTTTAGAGACGAACTCACCTCTTCAGAAGAGGACTTTTAGAAGTAAAAAGAGCAAATGAGTAGAGAGAGCTCTAGTTTATCTGCTTACTACCTACTTCAGTAAGACTACGTCGACATCGTGATTATGTTTTCTTCATTCAATGCAATGAAGACATAACACATTTACAAATTTCGAGTCTGTCTAGATTAGTAAAATGTCGAATCGGTATAAAATTTACTAATGTCGTGTCAGTATAAAATTTACAAATTATCGAGCCTGTCTAAACTTTAAAAAAACGATTTAGTACAACATTTACCAGTACCGAGGGAATACAAAATTTACAAGTGCAGAGCGAGCATAAGCTGTACCGGTACTGAGCTTGTACTGACTTTACAAGTAGAGTTTTTACCAGAATAACGTCATTAAAAATGTTAAAAGTTACACATCAGCGCCTAATGGCAACAGAGCCTTACTATTCGGGAAACTTGCAATTTTTCTAAGTATACAATACTCAAGAGGGAAAATAAAAGAGGCCAATTTAAAAGGTCAAAAACTGCGAAATTAATAAAGCTGTAGCTTTAGAAATGCCCATGAGTACAGAAAATTTCTTCAAAATCTAATAAGCACCCGAGACATTACCCATTTTAATAGTGCTGAATCAGTAATAATTTTACTAAGCAAGTGTATGTTATTTCGGAGTTGGCAAATTTCAGTGAGCTCAATGCAGCTGTAATTACGAGTGAGTCTGTTGGGAATTTTCTTCTCTGTATTATGTTTGAGACTTGCGTATTTACAACTGGAATTAATTTCCGAACAGGTGAGTTGTATTCTGCCAACTGGAAGAAGTACATTGGAAGGTCTACAGAGGACAGAAAAAGAATGATTTACTGTGGGAATCCTATTCAGTCAAAGTAGATAATACATTGTTCTTTCTTGACTATACTGTGCCGTGGCGGACATGTGCTGTAGCCAATGCATACATTTGTTCAATGATCAGTTCTCATCTGCATCCAAGGCAAGTGTAAACATTGCGTGTTTAAATTCACAACACTCCATATTTTATTGATATTTCGTTCCGGCAAGCTTTCATGATTCAGTTCCAAAGACTCCTTTGAATCTCACTTTTTGCCTATTCTCGTGTAACATATAAAACCTACGCTGACTACTCATTTTGGCACTAAACATAGATCTAGTCTCACAAAACATTCATTAATATAGTGAGTTCGAATCTGTCCGGCGTCCGTACACTAGGAGTTCTGGAACATGCCATGCTGATCTTTTTTTTTTTAAAAAAATGCCTGCCATGAAATAAGAAAAATATTAATGAAATGCAAACATTCAAACAACAAACTTGGGCTACTTATGTATATATCTCTTGGGTTCAAAATCTGCACAGGTCGTGTATAGTTTAACGGCCCCGAACGATAAATCTGACATTTCGGGTTCAAGTTCAAGTACCTTACATCTCTTTTCCGTGACAAGCCACGAGCTTAACAGTCTGATGGAAGTTCTCGAAGAAGAACAAAGCCTTTAAAACCTGAGAAACTATGGTTTTGGTACAATTTCGTTGTTTCGTTTCTTCCAAAAAGTCTAGACATTTCTGAGCATACTTTCATGAATATGAGTCGGATGGTCTGTAAGTTTAGTTCTATGAAACGAACACATACATCGAAGATTACGAATATATATATATATATATATATATATATATATATATATATATATATATATATATTTATCGGATGTAACAACAAAATTGTCCAATTATTAGATTTAGTTTGATCCGTTGCATCTTAGGAATGATTAAAGATATCTTACTGGAATTCTCCGATGTTTTAATAACACTATTGAACTCTACTTTGAATAATAAAATTGTATTTAGCTCGAAGTTGAAATGATGATCCCTCTTCCTGTTGTGACCTTCTGAACCGGTTTTCCTCTCTACTCTTCCCTCTTTTTTTAAACTTATTCACCGTACCTTGAGGGTACATGAATGGACATTGAAGGTGGAAGCTAGAGTATGAATGTTGGTATCGTTACTAAAGGCCTGAATGATATTTTTCTTCTCTCCATTGGTCAGTTGTGAAAAGAACATTGGAGTTGACACAAAATGATTATAACCCTTTTCAATGTTGTCAAGAATGTTAAAAGTCTAAAAAAGAAAAACAGGGAATAAGAAATTTAAGTGTTTTTTTAGATATTAAGCATTTTGTGTTATGAACAGCGATCACATGATGTTACACAATTTTGACAATTTTGCTGTTACACCTGGTACACACACACACACACACACACACACACACACATATATATATATATATATATATATATATATATATATAGGGGCAGGAGATAATTGTTCAAACATATCTTTGACGGTAAATATCTCCGTTTTAATGTCCATATTACCATTCTGAAGATTGCCGAAAACTTTGATGGACGGCCAGTATAATAAAGAAATATTCAAATGTTGTACAGTTTTATTTTTATTTTTCCTTGAAACAAAAGCCATTATACGACACTTGAAAAATCTCATGATAAAACATAACAGACATTTTTGTCTGTTATATTCTAAATATATATATATATATATATATATATATATATATATATATAGATATAGATATACATATGTGTGTGTGTGTATGTATATGTTTGTGTGTATCTCTGTGTGTATGTGCGCGCGTGCGTTTTTCTAATTACCTCATTAATCACCAGATTAGACTATTTCTACAATAGTCTAATACATGTCAGTTACAAGCAAGACAAATTTTCTCTTACAAATATCATAAAGCATAGCACAAGCCAAGTAGCCCAGAACAAGAAAATGAAATTATATACTACAAAAAAATTTCTCTTTCTTTCTCTCTCTTTCTCTTTCTGTCTCTCTCTCTCTCTCTCACACACACACACACACACACATATATATATATATATATATATATATATATATATATATATATATATATATATATATGCGTAGGTGACTGATACTCACTCATTTTCTTAAGATGTCATTCTGTTTGTTTCCAAGCAACCCCACATTCATTTCCTCCCGTTTCTTAGGAGGTCATTCTGTTTATTGTCAAGTGACCTCAAATTCCATTCCTGACTTTCTTTGTAGTAAAACAAGGAAAGGAAGAAATAGGAAACGGAGAAGAGCGCCTCCTGTTACATTTATTGCTGTTTGGTTTAACAGTTAACATTGAGGTCTATGTCGTACCTCCCCACGTACAAATAGAAAAATAACATCTTTTTTTAAGAACAGGTTTAAGTTACAGACGGAATAAAGCGTCCGCGCACATATTGTTACATTTTATGTGGCGTATATCGAGATTATATCCTTGTAACGTCATATTCCAACATAGATATCTTCTCTTTTTATTTTTCATCTGATACAAAAAGGTCAGAAGATTATGGTCCGTATAAATTGTAATAGGTTGGCGAGATGAAGACACCTATAACTCGAAATGTTGTAAACATAATCGTCGAACTAAAGTTTCTTTCTCTACCGTGGTATAATTTTTCTGATGTGTGTTATAGTTCCTTGAGAGATAACTAACAGAATGTTCGATATTATTCTTGTCTATGTGTAATCTAACAGCGTTAATAACATAATCTCTCTAATCGACCTCAATCTAAATTGCTGATTAAAGCCTGGAGATATGAGAAGAGACGAAGATAATAAGGCCTTTATTTGATCAAACAATTGTTGACAGTAAAAGTACCTATAAAACCTAGCCTTTTTTAATAAGCACGTAAGTAGTCAACATACACCTGAGAAGTTTTTTTTATAAAATTTGCGGTATTAAAACACCATGCCTAAAAAAACTTCTGATATTAGTTGGGACAGCATATTGCATAATATTATGCACTTTTGATTCAAAAATGGTTGCTCAACTATCCCCAACAACATGGGCCAGACAAGTTTGTCCTGGCGAAATTCACTCTTTGACAAAATTGAAATATTTTGTTATACTTAATTATTAACGGCCACCGTACGTCACAAATATTTTTATCATTTTGATATGAAACCTTTGAGTTGATTTCCTGCGATCATGAGTATTTATATTATAATTACATCGTTTACTTTTCTGGCTAGATAGCAAGAAACGTAAAAGATGTAATTATAGACCATGGGATTGAGAGAACCATGGTATTTAGATCTGAGCGTGAGTCCGTCTATAGGTAACACTAACACTTTGTCATCAGCGTTAAACTTCGCTCAACTTCTCGATCGTATCGATTTTTCATTTTTCGTTGAGATGACCGGAGATTCTCACGAGCCAGTCCACCGGCTTCAGCTAGCCTAGTCCGATCTTAAGACACATAGTCTAATTGAGTTTCGTTTTTCGATCCTTTTTTAATCAACTTTCCTTTAACAATTTCAAAGGACCACGGTCCTAATGTCCGCATACCAAATTCAATTGACTGAATCCCAATGACTGCGAACATCAAGAAATGAATGCCTTCGTCCCATTATTTTTGATGGTCCAACCAATATGTTCATATATTTTTCAGGGTATTTTGAAATCCCTCCATGACACCTTGGGATTGTGATTTCCATGTGATTGATCTAATTGCGGTTATATCTGTCTTATATCACTTAAATTTTGATGTTTGGTCGACGGTAGAGTAGTGGAAAATGTGATAAGGGCTTTACTATTTTCCGAGCTGACACATTTCTTAAGGGTATTGATTTCGGGGTTTCTAGTTGAAGCACACATGATTGTTAAAAGGTGCTACTTTCCCAACCTAATCTTGTGCTATGGACCGACACAATCTATAACTATCCGGCTTAAAGGTTCCTAGAAAGAAGGAGTAGCATATTAAGACGCAATTGGGATTTTCTGATTGGGCTTTCTTATCACTTAGCAAACATGGCAAGTCCGGCAGTGTACAGATGATTCTTTTCGGATTCCGGGATAACAGAAATTGTTCGGAATCCTATCACAAGTCTTATATATACCCAGATGGTACGCCAGAGGAATGCCATGGGCTGATTTCCCGATCTCTCGTCGATATGTTTTGGGGATGACAACTTGATAAACCACTGTCCAAGTCTTTCGAAGCTAGGATATGTGGAGCTCTCCACATTCTCATCAGCACATTGTTTTAAACAATATATCCTATTGAACTTTTCTTCAAATCTTCTTTTGGCAATGCGTGATTAAAAAGTAGAGTTATTTCTGGATCTCTCCTCTGTTTTGTCTTGAGTTGTCTCATCCATAGCGGGTTCTACATTACCAATTCTATTCTTTTTCTTAAGGCTATCATAATTGTATTTAATATCTATGTGATGATCCAAAGACGTTTTGGACAGGTCAATTATCACGTCCCTTGCCCTACAAAATCTATCTTTTGCCTAGGACCGTGCCTGAGGCATGGCATATAAGGAAACATAACAAATTTTCTTTGTCTATGTTTTTTTTCTGTTTCTCTCGAGGTAGAAATTCCTCATAATACCTAGGATGGATAGTTACCATTCAATCAGCTTACTCCTTACGGAGCAACATAGATACCCTTTCATAGGCAGACAAGAAACGACACTAACAACTATAGATCCTGAATTTAAGTCTGACCTCAAATGAATTTGCCGTAAAGGGAGACTAAAAAACTTACTCCTGCCACCCTGTAAAACAATAAATTCGCCCTTAACCGAATTCGACACACGATGCAGACATCTCTTCAACATTAGGGACTGTATACCCCCCGTATCTCGTAGAATTTTAACGGGTATCTTCCTAGTGGTATCGCCCACAAGCGAAAGAGGTCCATCCGACAAAAATGGCCTGTATTCCTCCCTCATATCTTCAAGAACCGATATTCTATTTGACACAACTCTGTTAGAAGAAACTAAATCCAGGGGATTATTTTGGCCTCATGCCCTGAACTCCTTGTTCTGTTTGGTCCAACAATTTGACAAAATGTTCCCGTCTTTATTACTATATTTGCAGATAGGGAGTTTTCGACCCCATTTTTTTTGCTTGCCGAGTATTGATGACTGGGTATGACTTCCTTTCAGATTTGTACAATTTGAGTTCGTACTTGAAACTACATATGAGGTAAAATACTGATTAGGACCGCATTATTGGTCCAAGTGAAAATTGGGACCCGAACTGGCCCCATGTCTTAGACAAGAACCACTTCCAGATCCAAAAGGACCGCTGTATTTTGATGTGCTGCGTTTATTCTTTAACGCATATTCATCCGCAAGAGTGGCCATCTTGTATAGAGTATCAACTGTTCATTCTTCAAGGTATATTTTTATATTATCAGCAATGCTTTCTTTAAACTCTTCTATGAGAATAAGTTGCCTTAGTCTATCATGGTCATCTTCGATATTTTTTGACTGGCTCCACATGTCAGAATAAGTTTAAGTTTCACTCGAAAATTGTTTGTCCGTCGGTTTTGCGTAACTTTCTGAATCGTTGACGGTCAAATTCCTTCCGTCTAGCTTTAACTATTATACTTCTATTTTAGTGGACTGTGTCTCCTGCCTGATTGAAGCTCTTTCTAATTCGGCTTCTCTTCTCGTCTTTTAACGTTCAGATTTAATTCTCACTTTTTCGCTCTTAGCTTCAATTTTAAGTTTCTCAAATTCAAATCGAACTTGGGGTAACTTCTCTCTTTTTACTGGTAGTTGATCTAACGTGACTTCATCAAATATATCGTTATCTTCCATATGCTTGTAATAAACCTAACTAGGTGTGACTTACGCAGACACTTCCTTACATTTAATTCCAAATTATTAACAATTTATACTGTATCATTATTTTTAAGTATAAATAACTTTTCTGTGGAGGGTGACTTTAAGAACCATTCAATCATAGACATCTTGCTCTAACATCTGCCAGCACACTAATATATGTATAATTGCTACTGAGCAATCCCGGACACGAGCCCTCGATTTTTTATGTTACTAAATCGCGACGTATAAAGGTTTAGTGTGTTTCAATAACTTGGCCCGATTTTAAATGTGAATTAAGTTTAAGTGTTTAATGATTTTTTTTTCTTTTTCTTTTCGATTAAATAACTTCAGTCTTTGGCAATTTCAACCATGGAAAGATTAACAATCGAACAACATTAAAGTTATCAAAGCCTATTACGAAAATGGACTATCCTAGCTATCTGTCCAATTTAACCCTATGCAATCCTTCAAGAAATTATTAAAGAATAGAATTAACACCGCGATTTAAAAATATTTTAACGGTAGTTTTCAATTAGATTTTATACAAATTATACAAATTAATTAAAGTATTTTCTACATGAATTTCTGTGATGAGCTGTCATCTTTATTCATGTTAATTAGACACAGATTATTGTCTCGAGATACTTCCGCATATGGACAGCGGACTGAGAACAATTGACACCCGTAGATTAAATAAAAGGATTTGCTGAATTTGCTGATTATCAAAAATTGCCTGATGAAGGACGGAGGGAAAAACCACCGAAGCGTTGAGACTCCAACTGACAATGCAGACAATTACTAATGTACATAATGTATATATATATATATATATATATATATATATATATTATTGTGAGACCGGAAACTAACTACACAATAGACTCTTCCAGGCCTATATTAAGTAGGCGACATAGCATTCTAGAGAGTGACAGAGAGTAACAGAGACTGAGACACAGAGAGACAGCGAGAGTCTAGTACGACTACCAGTGTTGGACACTAACATATAGTAAGCTCCGCTTACACTATCTCTATAACCTGTTGTTAATATATCTTTCTTACATCTAATCCGTGTTTCGTGTTTTTCTTCTGTGGTCCCAACTTTGGCCCCACATCATATATATATATATATATATATATATATATATATATATATATATATATATATATATATACAAAGCAAGAAACGCGTCATGTGACATTTTCGACTTTGCCATACATTTTATTCTCTTGATATTTATATCTATGTATATGTCAATATCTGTCTATATATATATATATATATATATATATATATATATATATATATATAGCGGAAAGAAAACGGATTGATGTCATTTCCAAAGCCATTACTGTGAATTAAATGAAAGACAATCGAGCTGGAACTGAAATCTGATCGCCGATTTCTTTTAATACTAATTAGACTTAAGTACATATGTTTTTGCATCAATCTCATTCGATTATGAGATTCTAATATCATGAATTACAAAATAAAAGTACTTTTCTCTCCTTGGAAATCCGGCAATTTGCTGATTTTGCAAATAAAAATTCATTGACATTTTAATTGAACAAATACATGCAAACTCCTTTTTCAAAATTTTAATTTAGAGGTTTGTTCGAATTTACAGCTGTTTGTTCGACTCAATAAAAGCTTTCGCATCACTAGAAACGCGCTTAAAAATACAAAAAATCTTAACAGCAAATGGAAAACAAAAAAAAAAAAATAATAATAAAATAAATGAATAAAAAGAGAATAAAAATAAATAATTTGAAAGAAACGGTTAACGCCTCATTGGAAAACTTCATTTAAAATAGAAAATAGGACCCACGATGTGTTCGCTCCGTTTCCGTCACGAAATGACGCTTATTGGAGCCATCATTACTGATCAACGGGCAAGAAACTTCCGCTGGTTTTATTCTTTAATTTTCTTTGAATGTCAAAGAGATCGAAACATTCCAGACACTCCAGTTCGATCTATGAATCGGAGTGAATCGTTATTCATGTGCGCGTTCGATTTTACCGGATGTGAATCAAGAGCCAAAACTAACAAAAGAAAAAAAAAAGACAAGGAAAGAAAAGAAATAGATCCAAACACATGAATGGGCAAAAAAACTAAATTCGTATTGTTTATTCTGAAGAACATTGAATTATGCATTACTTGTCTTTCAGGAATTCGTGATCAACGAAGGAAATGTTATGAAAAAAGTTTCCGTCATCAGCGGAAAAAAAAAAGAAGCAAGAAGCGATTCAAAGCTAGTAGAAGAGATGAGGGAAGCGATTACGATAAAGTGAAAGGAAACTACAAAAATTTCAGAACAGATGTCGACTGAAAACGATTAGAATATTAAAGAAGGAAGCCGCAATACTCAATCGCTTTAGAGACACTTGACTCTCTGTAAAATATTGCTTTATTTTTCATGCAAAGATGTTAATCATAAAATCACCTCCATCATTTATTTCAACAAAAATAAGGTCGTTCAGAGCACAGCACCGTTAGAAACGATTGGAATATAAGAAACAGGACCCAAAATCTTCTCTCTATCGATTGTTACAAGTTATAATAATAATAATAATAATAATAATAATAATAATAATAATAATAATAATTTGAAGTATAAGGACCTGGAAATCAAAACGATGTATGGAGACATGCAATTCGAAATAGAAAAAAGAATAGAAAATAAAATGTGGAAACTAAAAACAAAAGTACCAGTTATAGTAGGTGCGCTTGGAATGATAAAAAAGGAACACAACAACACATTGAAATATCCCTGAAAATGTCAGCTTAAGAGAAATATAAATAATTGTCTTGATAAGTACATCCCACACACTAAGTTCTTTGTCCATGTAACGCTAGTGATGTTATGGGAGGTAGAAAAACAAATCATGAAATATAGCCATAACAACGCACCAAAACCTGCCTTATGTCTTCCAACAGACTTTTGCGGAAGTGTGACCATAGCAAAAATCGAAATATAATGATGATGATGATAATAATAATTTGAACGATGGTAGTGAAATCACGGATATACGCAAATGAAGTCCCAAATGGTGATTCAAAGATTTAATTTCCCAATTCTCAAAGACAGGAAAATTGATACAAATAGTCCAGACATATTCATAAGTGATTTCAAAAATCTGCTAAATAATTGATATGACTTATCCAATGACTTCCAGTGTTCCCAAAAATAGACTTCCAAAGACTGTCCAATTATAAAAACCAGTAACTCGAAATAATACACATGTGTGAACTTCAAATTACAATTATCCCTACTTTCATAGAGGAATTAGTTATGATAAGTAAGGGTAGCGAAACTCAGGTTAGTAAAATTCCTGGACACATCAGCATCTCAGAACTAGAGATAATTACCTTTTACCGAACTACACATATAATCCGCAAAACAATTTCCATCAAAAGGAAATGTCTCAAATGTGGATAGATAACTCTCCTATAGTGATTTTTAGTCATCGACCCTGGTGGTGAATTGTTAATTAGCCTGTTAAAATTACTCTCTAGCAAGATGATAAAAAATACAACAACAATAATAATAATAATAATAATAATAATAATAATAATAAGCTATCAAAATACGAGGACCTTGAAATCGAAATCTCAAAAATGTGGCACATGGGAAAATCAACAATCCCTGTTGTAGTTGGAGCCCTGGGATTGGTTGGAAAAGATTCCAGTAGACTAAGTGAAGGGATCCCTGGAAGCCATGCCTTAAAGAAATAAAAAAAAATGTTCTCACGAGTACAGCCCACACCTTACGAAGGGCATTGTCTATATAATTTATTTTTTTTTACAGCGGAAAATATCATGATGCTATTTCTAGCCTTAGATCCGTGAGCGGGACCCGGAAAGAAATGAGTACACACCAGAAATTAAAGGAAATAAAATAAAGATACTAATAAAGAAGTATGGAGCCGACAAGCAACTTTAAGAAAGAAGAACTCAGTATACGCAGTTTTCAATAAGTCGCTCCTTCAAAAACCCCACGGGAAAAATAATCAAATTATAAGTTGTGCAGAATGATGAAGTAATAATATAATGGATTTTTAGTGCTCAGTCGGGTAGTCAAATATCTACACATCGAGCAGATATTATCAAAAGAAAAATATTGCAAAACCTCACACGTGAAAACGTTAAAAGAACAAGGAGATCGAGATAGAATTCGGTAGAAAATAATTGAAAAAACAACTAAGTACAAGAGCTTCGAGACAGAAATCGGTAGACAATTATTGAAAAACCAACAAATTACAAGAGCTTCGAGATAGAAATCGGTAGAGAATTATTGAAAATCCAAGTACAAGAGCTTCGAGACAGAAATCGGTAGACAATTATTGAAAAACCAACAAACCAACAAATTAGACAAATTGAAAACCAACTTCGAGATGGAAATCGGTAGACAATTATTGAAAAACCAACTAATTATTCGAGAAAATCGGTAGACAATTATTGAAAAAAGTACAAGATCTTCGAGATAGAAATCGGTAGAAAATTATTGAAAAACCAACAAATTACAAGAGCTTCGAGATGGAAATCGGTAGACAATTATTCAAAAACTAACTAAGTACAAGAGATTCGAGATAGAAATCGATAGACAATTATTGAAAAACCAACAAAGTACAACAGCTTCGAGATGGAAATCGGTAGACAATTATTCAAAAACCAACTAAGTACAAGAGTTTCGAGATGGAAATCGGTAAACATTTATTGAAAATGTACCAAAGCCATCGAGGTAGAAATCAGATGACAATGTTTGAAAAACAATTTAAATACAATGAAACCGAAATAGAAATCTGCAGACAATGTTTGAAAGTTATTACAAGGTCATCGAGGCATACATCTGTAGACAATGTTTGAAATCCGCGTATATATAAGTACATCGAGATAGTAATCGGTAGACAATGTTTGAAAAACAATGCAAACTTTAAGACACCGCGATAAAAATTGGCATGCAATGTTTGAAAACCAAAGTAAACAGCAGAACATTGACATAACAATCGGTCGACATTATCTCACGACAATAACCTGAGCTGCTGTCAATTATGATTTGCATATGCTTTTCTCTTTTTGATAATATACATTATCAAAAAGAGAAAAGCATATTCGGATTAAATTGGTTGAAACCCTAAAATATGTGAATATCAAAAAATCATACATAGATATACTTCTCACATTATGTGTTGATTACTGTTGATGCTGTGACCATTTTTTTAAAAATTGTAACTGTATATGTAGATTCCTGTTTATGTATTTAGAGTTATGAAAATGTCTTTTTCCAAACATGGTCAGCACATTCTGAACATGTTCTTAGTTGATGCTGTTAAGTGTTACTGTTTGTTTTTTTTTAATTATTAATGCGTGTATTATATTTATGAAATATAAATATAATCTCCTCATCCACATTTAAAAAAAAAAGAATCTAACTAAAATTAGGACAATTTTTATAGAATTATGAGGTTAGCGTCCCATGGAAAACGGTCTTTGAGACTGATAAGGAAACTTAGGCAAATTGACAAAATATAGATGTAAATAATGCGATCAAATGCACATCTCTTCTGCTAGATGCTGCTGAACCTGATGAGGAAGATAACATTTTCTGAAACGCTTGACAAACACAGACGAACGCTTGACAATCGAGATAGAAATCAGCAGAACGTGGAATCTGAAAGCAACAACGTGGCCTGTGAAAGACTTCAAAATAAGTAAATGTGGAAATTCAAATCCTGGTGTCCCTAACATATATTAATTGCAGATAAAATTCAGGGCTACTTCTCACATTTTTGTAATGTCAACGAACAATCGTTGCAACTTTTGCAATGTCAGCGAAAACTCGTTGTCACTTTCGCAATGCTCGTTGTAGTAGAAGCTTTGTAATCGAAGATACAACTATATTAATGCCGTTGAACAATACTGGTTTCAGACGCCTTCGAATAACACTCGCACTAATAGTACTTGCTCGATAATACTCGCTCGAAAGGCGACCACCAAATAGTCATCGTATAGAGAAATAGTATAGTCAATAGAATAGCGATAGAGGATAGTGTGGGAAGAGTGATCAGTTAGACACCACGTTAATTCTGATATATACATTTCCTTTACTATCAAGTGATCTATTTATTTCAAATGGAATCGCCTGTGTTTGCTCTCTAGTGATCTGTGTTCAAACCAAAGTGTCGGCAGCGACACGTTATTCCTACATGACACATCTTGATTCGTTTACTCGCCATACAGTGATCGCACTTAACTTTTTTCTATTACGTTCCACGACAACTCACCAGTTTTCATCTTCTGATACAAAAGACTAATTGTCTCTTGAAACATCTGGATGAGGCTGGAAAAACAAAACGATACTACTACTACTACTACTAATAATAATAATAAATTTCCTGACGATACAACAGTCATAGCTCTCGTGGCTTGTGATTATAACTAATTAAACGTGCTCTTATGTACATGGCTTTGTGATGTAAGACTACAGTTAATATCCCGTTCAGTACCACATGTATGCTTGCCAGTTGACCAATATAGTAAGTATTCGATACAAGATCGACCCAAGTCATAAAATCAATAAGGCAAAATTTGATAGTTTTGAATAAGTAAAACTCCGAACAGTCGTAGACGTATCCTTGCCGGCAGGCTAGAGGGGAAACGCGAAGGAGACTAAAAAAAGAAAAAAACATCTAAGAGAAATACTTAAAAATTACGTGGGAACTGAAAATATGGTGATTATAAATGTCAGAATCGTTCGCCTAACAGAACATGTATTTTGAACACAAGCATCGAGATTCAATGAATCGAAGGTAGCATTGGAACTACACATCATACACCGTGGCTGGGATGTCATAGCAGAATGTGCCACTCAGTCATCAGTGATAGCCACCAGGAAATAACGTGATCTTAAAAGTGTATGAATAATAATAATAATAATAATATAATAATAATAATAATAATAATAGTGCATGGTTGAAATAAGGTTTACTTTGTTGCAGGACCAATTCTTGCTAATAAGGAATTATATATATATTAAAAATACAAAATGCAGGAATAATAATATTGATCATCTTGTAGCAGGTTGTACGGTGTTGGCACCCACTGAATATAAAAACCGGCATGACAGAGTGGGCCAATATCTGCACTGGAAAATTTAAAAGAAACTGGTATGAAATGGAGATAGGACCTGAATGGGTAATAATCGGAGGCCAACCGCCCAATTATTATTTTAAATGGCAGTCCCTGCTGATTGCAATGTATCTTTGAAGATATTCAAAAAGTTGTCAAAGTACAAGGATGAAATAGAAATGAAAAATAATGGGGAACATCAAAAATCCCTTTTGGAAATGGTTGGAAAATTCCAGTAATTGAAGGGATTCCTGGAAGTCCATGCCTCTGAGATACAGAAAATTTTGACAAGTACAGCCCAATAATGAAGGGCTTTATCTAATAATCATAGTGATGATGATAGGCGGGACCCGGAAAGAAATGTAAAAAAGAAATCAAAGAAAATAAAAAAATAATAATAATAAATAATTTTAAATGGAATAATAATAATAATAATAAAGTGGAATAATAATAATGTTAATGATGATTTGAAATGAATAATACTTATTATTATTTTTGAATAATGAAATAATAATAGTGAATGATTTTAAAGCGGAATAATAATAATAATAATAATAATAATAATAATAATAATCTTAAAATGGAAATCTCAAAAATGGAGCAGATGAGGACATCAATAAGTCTAGTTGTAGTCCGAGACTTCGGATTGGAAAACGATCCGATAAACTCATTGAATGGATTTCTTTTAGTTCATGTCTTAAAGAAATACAAAAATATCTAGTTGAAAGTAAAGGACATAATGTGCCATCTAATTAACATAGAATTCCTGCAGAGTGTAACGGATCTTTAAAGATCTTCAAAAACTATCAAATTACAATGACCTTGAAATGGAAATTGTGACACGTGAGAACATCAACAATACCAGTTGTAGAGGGTGCTTTCGGTTTAATTGGAAATATGATACAATAGACTCACTGAAGGGACTGCTTTCAGTTCAAACCTTAATGAAATATAAAACGTTGTAGTCACAAATAACGCTTTCAACTTACGAATAGCTTGATATATGTAAAATGTGCATGATATTTTTTTCTTAGAATAATGCTCAGTGGAAAATATTATGATGCACTTTCTTAGCTTATGTCTATGGTTGGGACCAGGAAAAATTAGTATGCACCAGAAATTCAAGAAATCAAATAATAATAATAATAATAATTATAATAATTATTATTATTATTATTATTATATGAACTGAAAGATATGCAAGAAGAACAAAATCGAAACCACTGAGAGATGACAACCAACCAAACACCCAAAATAACGCTGTAACTATCCTCTGGGACATGTCAATTCAAACTGACAGGGAAATATAAGCCAACAGACTTGATATTATCATAAAAGTTAAGAAATTCAGGAAATGTATGGTTATTGATATAGCAGTATCATCTGAGAGAAACACTTCCATAATAATTCTCGAAAAATTGGCCGAATACAAGAACCTGGAGATCGAGATTAACAGGGTGTCGGAAATGAAGACGGAGACTGTACCAATAGTAATCGGATCTCAGGGGCTCGTGAGAAAAGGAATGGTCATTTTTTGTTTAAGAGTATCCCATGTAACATCAACATAAAAGTTGCCCAGAAAATTCTCCTACTAGGAACTTCCCATATACTAAGAAAAGTGCTATGAATTAAATGACAATTCTTCTATAGGCCCTAAGGACCATAGTTTGGTCCCGGCTCTACAGGACAGAAAGTAGGAAACATAAGACACAAACAACAACAGCAACAACAAACACAATAACAACAACAACAATAATAATAATAATAATAATAATAATAATAATGTGACACTTGAGAACATCATGTTGTAGTTGGAACCCTCACGTTGAAAGATTCCAAGAGACATGTTGAAGTGATTCCTATTAGCCCCTTAAAGAAATACAAAAAAAATATTTTCACGATTACAGCTCAAACCTTACGAAGAGCTTTATCTCTGTAAAATAGATCTGTAGTTTCTCTTTCTTATTTTTTAATTGGTCAGTGGAAAATGTCATGATGGCATTTCTAACCTTACGTCTCTGAGCGGGACCCGGAATAAAAAATAATTACACACCAAAAATCAAAGGAAAATAATTATTATTTTTATTAATAATAATAATAATAATAATAATAATAAAGTTCTTCATAGATGTTTGACAGGATAGAAACAATGATAAAAAAAATGTTATTGATTACCCATTGAAATTATTACAGAAACGATAAGAGTGATCCGGCAAGTGATGAGTAAGTGGAAAATTGTATAATACCTACAGCTGCCCGTTGTGCCCCACTTCAATGCATTAGTTGCCAAGTATTAAGATCTGAGAAAATACTGAAATATTATTATTATTATTATTATTATTATTATTATTAGCATTTAAGAGAAGATTGAGATATAATAAAAGATAAAGAAAAGAAAAACACAATGTTGAGAATATTTCAACAGAATGTTTGTCTTCATCAAGTTATATTTAAACATCTTTTTTCAAGCATGAAAATATATAAATATACAAAAAATAATGATATCTTTGAACAAACGTTGCTTGTCTTGTAACGAAAATAAAAACGGCTGCAGTGGCAATGATGGCGTCTAACCTTATGAAACGCCGCCAGCGTGAAGGCATGCAAGTGAAACTTGCTTAATATGATGGTGAACTTGTTCAAATATAACATGAAGTAGACAGACATTCTGTTAAAATATTGTTTAACATTGTCAGAAACTGTTTTTTCTTTATCTTTTCTTAAATGACGCTCTTCTCTTCACTGTTGAAAAATATTGAAAGAGTTACACTAATCATTTTATTTATTTATTTATTTATTATTATTATTATTATTAATAATAATAAGAAGAAGAAGAAGAAGAAGAAATTTGCAGAATGTTACATCTTCAAACAATCACACTGGCTGTAATTATTGGAAAACTGGGAATAATGCCGAAACATGCAAACAATATTTAGCAGGAATTTCTGTCCGTCCCAAACTAGTTAATCACCAGATGAACACACATGGCCAACCTACACATCTCAGGCAACGTTCTGTCTGTGTAGATGAAACAAGTTCTAAAAATATTTTAAGAATTATCTTTCAACGTTTTGGGAACGGTAAACTTGGATATTTTACAAAATACACATACACACACACACACACACATATATATATATATATATATATATATATATATATATATATATATATATATATATATACATATACATATTCTTAATGGGAAATCTCCTACATAAATGTTGAACCTTTTTCCACCGCCAACTAAATAGATGGCAACTCCTGTTTGGATTTTAGGTGAAAAAATCATCTCTCTGTTGACGCCCCTAAATAATAATAACAAAATTGACATTCCGTAACTGAATTCCGCTTTTAAATCTAAGCGTAGTTTATTTTGTCCATATATATATATATATATATATATATATATATATATATATATATATAAATATATATATATTCATACAAAAACAAATGCAATGGTTAATGATTTAATTGGCGAGAAATCCACCGTCGCAAACAATTCAAATAATATACAAAAAACCCCTATAATATACAAGAAAAACATCTATTCCATACCTGAAGATGTCTGTAGGAAAAGACGAAAGCTTGTAGAAAAATAAGAACTAATGCAGCAGAAATTTATAGAAACAAGGATCTTTTCATTCATAACAGGTTCGGTGGTTTTTGTATATTATTTGAATTGTTTGTGACGATGGATTTCTCGCCAATTAAATCATTAACCTTGCATTTGTTTTTGTTTAAATAATTCAAGAATTTGTAAATTGATTGCACGTTTATCGAAATATATATATATATATATATATATATATATATATATATATATATATATATATATATATATATATAAACTTAAAAAGTATGTACATGTATGCGCCTGGGTAAGGATCGTATTGGCTGATTACCTATTTTTTTTGTCCTTTTATAGTTTGCTAAGAAGGCCATGTTCTATTTGATGCACTTTTTGGGGGTGAAAATCTTACTTTTTAGGGTGTCGTATTGTGAGGGTGAGAAATGACCCCAAATGCAAAATATATTGTACATTTTTTTCTATTTTCTTTTTTTTGTTGTTTCAGGAATTCCTTAGTGACTTTTTCACTAACTTCTAGTATGGCGGCGAGGGAGTAATGATCTTCTCTGTAAAGCTTAATGGCATTGGCAAGTCGAACATTTTTTCCGATGTAACACTGTACATGCGTTTCAATATCTAAGCCCTTTTGAAATTGTATTTATGTCTGCTTAACTATTTTTTAAACTGTTATTCATTTTTTTAAAAAATTCCTCACTTCCAAAAGAACTTTTCGTAACTGAATTCCGCTTATATCTAAGTATATATATATATATATATATATATATATATATATATAGATAGATAGATAGATAGATAGATAGATAGATAGATATAGATATTGATATATATATAGATATATATATATATATATATATATATATATATCAAAGCTATCGTTATTATATATGCACGTATTTATCGTTGCCTGGAAATGATCTATGTTAACAGAAACAGACTATCATCACTTTCTTGTCCGTGTATTGCTTAATATATTGTACAGTAATTGTCATCTTTGATAAATGCTTATGTAAAGCCAAAAGCTTAGATCGGATTAAAAAATATGTATCAATATTGTGATTTTCTTTCTTCGTTTAATGATAATGTTATTAAGCTTATCAGACGTTATGAGAAGAATTTACATAAAATAAATAGACAACACTTATCTATATTATTTAATGAAACATGTATGAATATATATATATATATATATATATATATATATATATATATATATATATATATATATATATGTGTGTATGTGGTATGGGTATGGATTGTATTACCTTATGGCCTATTTTTTTTTCCTTTTTCTTTTCCTAATAACCCTCAATGTAGGTCAACCTTACCTTTCATCTGTTAATGGTCATTGCGACTTATATTAAGTTAAAACTTAGTACGGGCGTTAGTATTTCCACAACACTATGTTACCTCCCTAAATGCAGTAGTAGATGATGAAGACTTGAAACCTGGATATCTGAATATAACCCCCTACACCCTATTTCATGTACAGGACGATCTCTTTCGTCTTGTGGGAAGTCGTCCTAAAGTTGGTATATTGAACAAAATTATATCTTTGCGCTCAAGGATAAAAAGCAAAAATTACAAATCTCACTGCTTACAAATAAATACTTATAGCAAATTGGAGGCCACCCGGCTCAGCAAGGGCTGCGTCCCTCAAAGAGGAACCTGTCTGGGGTCGAAAAATCACTGGAACAAGTTCTACCAACTACTATGAGACACCTTGTCACGAAACCCGGATTATTTCCAACCTTGGACCAAGTGACTCGATGCCAAATGAATTAATAAAAAGAAAACGAACGAAATGGACTCACGAAGAATATCAACGACTCACGATAATTTTTCACCGAAATCGGAAATCCACAAAAGAACATCACGAATCAGACATAAAAAAAATCTGGAAAACTCTGATAGGAACATAGGAGGCACGTGGAGTAATGGTAGAGTAGTGGATAGTGGCTCGGACTGAGTCATCGGAGAACCTAGTTCGAATTCTATATGAACCCATTACATTCACTTACGTGCTAAGAGGATTCATACCTTTCCCACTTACGTGGGTAAGGTACAAATCCCTCCAGATTTTGGTAAATAGCAGGACGGACCGGCCTTGGATGGCAAATGGCCTACCATAGAAAGAAATGGCAACCTACTGCGGGAAAAATATCTGCCTCGTGAGGTATGCATCGAAAGATATATGACCGCCTAAGCGTGTATTACGCATGGCACATAACTGAATGATGGTAGGAACTGGTATAAGACCCTATCTCAAACCGAACTTGCTTACCAATTATAAATGGGAAATAAAAGGCTCTCAAACGCAGAAACAGACAAGATAAAACTAAATATAAATCAAAATACAATAACCCATCACTTAAACAATAAAGTGATGAGACTGTAATTAAATAATATGACAGAGTATGATTAAAAAATAAAATAAATGAGATACGAAGTCATATTATTTCAGGAAATACAACTAAATAATCTACCTGCAATATAAAGAACTTCTTTAACCAGATTATGTCAATGAAGATGATTCAAATGATATTAGGACAGAATTCCTTGTAAACAAAAGAGGTGAAAGCACCGAAGCGAAAAAACACATCATTCAAATACTCTACAGAGTACCTTGCACAGAAATGTCAGACGGAGACCAGAAATTAATATTACAAAATCCAATAAACATATTGTGCATATATTCAACGCTGCATTATAAACACTGTTGAAGGACAAACCAAGGTAAAACATCAAACAGCCAAATAATGTTATATAGGCAACAGCTTTAGCTGCCTCTTGGAAGCTTGGAGTCATGAAAGTAAAAAAAATCAAACAACAGATAAAATGAGCCAGTGTGGAAGGTAAAACTGAAGGGAGAAATAAAAGAAATCATATGTGAATTATCGATAATAGATGAGATATTAAGAAACAAATATATCAACATCTAAAAGAAGGAAGATCAATCGGAGATGTAAAATCAAATTGCTAAATGATATTTCACCAATCGTGAGAAACTAAATGAAAAAGCGCAGGTAAAGGCACAGAGAACAAAAACATACGAAAAGCGTTTTTAGGTTCTATCGCCAAAATAAAATATTCCAAAAAAAACAAGATATTTTACAGGAAAATCGAAAAAGCATTTACAGATATCAAAATGTCACCATCTATTGAAAAAGAATACCCACTCGGCCCGGTGGCTAGGATCAAAGTGTAGTATCTGCGCTTTGTGAGCTGCCGAGCCGGGTGTCTGTCGAACTCTCTGCTTGCAGAGAGGAACCCGGACGAAGCTCCGCCGAAGGGTGGGGTTTCGTTCGGGGAGGTTGACGGAACTGACTCGCCTCGACGGGTTTGGATGTTTATTTATTTTTGGCTGGGCCTACGGGCTCGGACATACCCACATTAAAAAGGCCTTGTGCCACATTCAATTCCTGTGGGTGAATTGATAAATACCATCTATTGAAAAAGTGCAAAATTCTGAGAGAATATTTGAAGTTGGCCAAGGGAATATAACTCAAATGCAGAGTGAATCCAGCGTGAAGGACGAATAATGGATAAACATCTACAAGGAAAATTCCCCAGAATGAAAATCTCCAAGAATAAGAAGGTGCCCAATTTTTGACTCCATCATCTGTCATCAATCCATAAAAAAAAAAAACTTGCACAAAACTTATCAATCCTTATTAGTAATCTCAATGAAGTCCCAGAATGGATCTTGATGGTATTACATTTCTCCTGCCAAATACGGGTGAAACAGATGATCCGAAAAATTATAAGCCAATAAAAAGTACCTCTGCCACGTATAAATTGGTCACGTACATCCTGATGAACTGTACTTATTTTTCTCGAAGAAAAAAAAAACTTCCCCTGGAACAGAAGGGATGCAAGAGAGGGTTATATGATTGCAAAGATCAACTACTGGTAAACAAAATGGTTTTGAGAAATTACCAGTAGAAATCTTAATACAGCATGGATAGATTACAGTAAAGCCTTTGATAATGTACCACACACCTGAATCCTTAAGATTTTGGAAATGTACAAAGCCTCTTTAGTGATAGTAAATTTTCTCGAAACACAGCATGGGAATGTGGAAACCGCATTATACCTAAGCCACGCCAAAAGCACTGCCACACCCAACAGCCTGAATATCCGACGAGGTATCTTTCAAGGAGACTCCTGTCGCCCCTTCAGTTTTGTCTCTCTTTAATCTCCCTTACGCTTAAACTAAACAATAATACCTATGGATACAAAGTGAAAAAGAAATTGTTCAATCACCTACTCTACATGGATGATCTCAAACTCTTTGCCAAAGACGTCAATGAGTTGAAGGGTCTCCTCAGTAATGTAAAATGATACAGTAACGACATAGGTATGGATTTCGGATTAGATACATGTGTAAAAGTAGCATTCAAGAATGGGGGATTTGCAGAAACCCACTCAGCAGATTTAGATTTTGACAAAAAGATTAGTGAATTGGAACAAGAACAAGCCTATAAGTTACTAGGAATTAGCTTAGGAAATAGAATACAGCATAACCGAAATGAAGGAAAATGTAAGAAAAGAATAATACAGACGTTAGCATTTGGCATTGAATACCGAGCTGAATTAAAAAAAAGAAAATCAGAATATCAGCTATATACACCTTGACAGAGTGTGCCAATATCTTCAGTGGAAAATCTCTAACATTTACGGAAAGGAAATTGCAAGAATTTGGTATGAACACCGCCAAAGTACAAGAACCTTGAAATCGAAATCTCAAAAACGTGGCACATGAAGACATCAACAACTCCAATTGTAGGTGGAGCTCTCTGGGCGATTGAAAAAGACTCCAATATACTTTTTGAAGTGATTCCTATTCGCGCATACCTTAAAGAAATACAAAACATTGTACTCACAAGTATAGCGCTAACATTACGAAGAGATTTAACGATGTAAAATGTGTCGGATGATAGGTGTGTGTATTTTTACAATAATGATTAATGGAAAATATCATTAAGCCATTTCTGACCTTAGGTTGGGACCTGGAAGAAAATGTGTATACAAGAAAAAACAAAGGAAATAATAATAATAATAATAATAATAATAATAATAATAATAATCGGTATGTATTTCGGATTAGATAATTGAGCAAAAGTTACATTCAAGAAAGGGAGATTTACAGACACCCACTCAACAGACATAGATTTTGTCATAAATTTTAAGGAAATATAACAAGAAAAAGCTATAAATACGTAGGAGTCAGGAAGCCATTTCTGTCCTTATGTGTCTACAAAAGAAGAAAGACAAATAATAATAATAATAATAATAATAATAATAATAATAATAATAATTGTTATGAATAATCAAGTGTGTTTCCCCTTGTTTTGTTACATTCCTCTTTGAAATATTTATTACTGTTTACTGGGACTATAAAATGACACTATACGCGAATTTTGTATTCTCAGCTGAATAAAACATTTTTAAAGCCTACACCTGCGTACTTTTATCATTACAATAATAATAACATGTTGTTGATGATGACGATGATGTGTGTCAATATCTTATCTATCATTGGCGCAATTTGAACCTTTACGAAAAGAAAGCGAATCGAGCTTATTTTTACTACGTAATAGTCGAAGCCTTAAATGTTTAATTATAATAATATAGCCAAAGGAAATATGTCATTCAAATCTTTAGGGGACGAAAACTAAATATTAAAAAAAAATCTATATAAAGCCAGACAATAGATTATTTTGGAGACTTCTACAACTAGAAAAGAGATGAACTGACTTTTGTAATGAGAGTTGTAAGAAGAAAGTTTGGTGGTGTCAATGGAGGTTATATGAAAGAAAAAAAGTAGTGCAGAAAGAGATAATGTTGAAGTCTCTATTGATTCGTTTTTTTTTTTAGAAACAAACGGTCTGTGCACATGAAAGGTAAGAATCCCAAGAGATAGGAAAACTTTGGATGTGGAAAAGAACAAGTAAAACCAAAAAAAAAAATAAAATAATCCATGAAGAATTCTGGAGACCAGTGGAATTGCGGACAAAATCACGTGTGCAGAACCGTGGAAAAATCAGTTGGAAAAAGACATTGAGTCCAACCGAGATTTATTACAATCGAGTATATACTGTCACTGAAAATAATAGGAGACAAAAAAAAATGACAGAAAATTGTCACTTCTGTCGGAAAAACGATAAAACAATCAACGAATACGGAGAACTAAGAACCACAAACTAACTATTTTAAGACAGAAATAGGCATGGTTGCAGGGGGGTTAACTGAGAATTTAAAAACAAATAGTTCGATACGACTATACTAAACATCGGTAGGCGCAATACCCTCCTAGTTTTTAATTACAAAATTAATTAGGGCTTTGGAATAACGATTCGTTGAGCTACCGATGTTATGATGTCGAGTTATATAAATGTACCTTATTAACCCGGTAGATGGGTGTGCGGCCGTGTGGTTAAAATGGTCGCTTTCTGACCATGAGACCAGGTTTCAAACTTCCTGATGTTATCAGACGATCACAAGGTGCGGCAAAGTGACTGAAAACCATATCACGCTGTTTTACCCGAGGATCGTGACCGAGTGTTTCAGTGTGCTGGTCTTGTTCAGATTGTTGATCACGTTAGTTTAACACGCTCTCTCCCAGAAACTGTACCTAAGCTCTGCTCAGCATAGTTGCAATATAAACTATAAACATGCCTGATCGACGGTTTGAATTAGGGATTGGTTAGCTAGATTAGTAGACGGGTATCCTCGAATACAAGTGGCCAGCTATAGTTAAACCGGTACAATATATGAGAACCACTGAAGGAATAGATTTGATCTAAGGTCGAAACAATTACAGATTAAAAGAGTATGACGTTGATTCTTGACTTGAAGAGATTAATATTTTACATGTCGGGGAAGCATCCACTCGTTTGGGGGTGGGGTTATTGCGAAGAACATGTCCAAATCGAACTTACCAATGACATACGAATGTGAATGTTTGGACCCTGTTTGCTTCGAATGGCAGGTCCTAGTTTTAAAGATCTGAACTGAAGAATTTTGCTCGACAGTGAATTTTTAAGGGAAATATCAAAAGAGTGTCGATAGGCTTACGACGATACACATTTGAAAAACGGGTTGTAAGGGGTGGGGATTATTTATTACGTTTTTGGATTTTGTCGAGGCTAGAGTGAATGGATTGGGCAGTTCCAGCTCAGATACGTCAGCAATCCTCCATTCTTGGTTTGGTTAGGTTTGTTTTACGGCATATCAACTTGAATGGGTTATTTAATGCCGACACAATTTTTATTGTTGGCAATTTTTTTCTTCAAATATCTATTCCTGGGAATATTTTTCCTTGAAGAAATCTAAAGCAAAGAATGAATAACTCTTTGTATTGCTAGTATTTTCTTTAAGTATTGCTGATAATAATTTTTCCTTCAACAATTTTTGCTGGTAAAAACATTTTTATTACAATGCATTTCTGGAATTAAAATCTATTTTTACACAAGTTCGGGTGTTAACTATTTGCCCATAACTGGGAATTTAACAGGGTCTATCACCCCGGGACAGGGTGGAGATAGGAACACCAGCAATTAAGAGGTGGTTCCACGCTCCTCAAAACATTGAGGCCTTGCTGTTGGACGTAGTTTATCGTCTTAACCAGAACGCAGATGTAGTATATTGTAATACCCAGGACGACGTCCATTCTTGCTTTGAGGTTACTCTTGCAAATTTGAAATATGTCAGGGAGCGCTATAAAGAGCTGACCATTTTTCTAAGCTCAAATTTATCATATATTTGGTGTAGCATATTATGGGAAGAAACGGTATGAAACCGTGGTTAGTAATTATCATTTTTGAACAAAGAAGTTTTGGGTACAATTCAAAAATTTTAGTCGCTCGTTTCGGGTCTAAACAAACTTCCGCAACGTCTGTAGGAATCTGAACACCACAGTAAGAAATAAAATTATTCTTCCAACAGTATTCCTGGAATATGTAAATATTCTTAATATCTATGAGATATTGACGTCGAACAAAACTAAATAGATATTCTCCTGTCTATGGACCCTTTCTCATCAGAACACGAATGTTCGTTACTCTACAAATTCCTGACTTATTCATTGAAGTTAAAAAATGATATTTACTATCCATCCATTCTGACATCCATTTACCCCAAATTTATTCAGTAGATTTTTTACCGTTTTTCCCAGCTTCGTTTGCCTTCAATTTATCTTCTGAGTGTTAGATTCGAAAGGAAATTATTCCACATTCTGTGTCCAAGAATTTTCAACTCTTTCTGATAGTCAAAGGCGAGTTACTTTTAATTTTGTTTTTATTTATCGAGAGAAAATAGTTCTCTGTCACTAGAAATATTTCCTTCGTTGTATTTACACATTGCCTTTACAATAATAAGCTTTATATTTAATATATATGTATTTGAGTTGGCATATTGGTTGTTTTACAGTCAAATTAATGTCCACCATACAAGATATAAAAAAGTCTTGTTAAAAGAAATGTCTCCCGACCTTTTGCTATTTCGCTAGTGATGATAATTTCCTACTAAATAATTGAATATCATATTAGGTAGGGATAGAATGTACGTAGCCCAAGTTAAAAATATTTTCGAATTCATAAGAGAACTTCGATATTTGCTAATGGTTAAAGCAACGGATCAGCAGTAAGGAAGATTGAATTCGTATCATGGTGATAAGGTAGATGCTTAATTCCTTGTGAACATCAAAGCAAATTCTTATGATTTTCTTTTCCGATTCTTTTTTCGAATTCATCTTGTTCAAAGATTAATATTTAAATTATTCACTCTGACTTAACATTGAGCTCTCAGGATTTCATCTCCTTGAGATTATCCATACGGATTATCAAGATTTTCGTTACTTATATATATATATAAATATATATAACATGAATGGAATGATCTGTTTCTATCTTTACAATAGAATGTAAATATGCCCATATATCGTATATTTTGTATGATGCGTTTACTTTATACTAACACACGTGGTATCCCCAAAATAGTTCTAAGATCAATACCGCGTAAGACCGGACTCTAGATGCAGAATATCAGTAAATTTAAAACTGGTGGAATGCAACTGTAAAACTTTCTCTTCGATTTCCCAAGAAGTCATAGAGATTTTCATATATTAAATAAAAGGACGTTGTGGATGAAAATTTGTCATGTCTGCCTTCAAGCGTCGTGGCATTTTAAAAGATTAATATTCCATCATTTCGTATAATAAAATTATATATAATTTATATGTAAATAAAGAGTAAAACTGCGGAAATTGAAGGAGCCTAACGCAGCACCCAAATTGCAATACAACAAACTCCTGAGCGACCCGAACCTGAAAGAATTGTATATGGACAATGTGAAAATGAACATAATGGAAAATCGAAATGGTACGCACTAAGAGACGATTTAGTGACATCTGCAGACGATATCATCCCGAAGAGAATGGACGAAGAAGAAAAAACAAATGGATGACTGATGAGATTCTCGACATGACGCAAATAGACTGAAAACTCTGCCAAGATAGGGAACGGAATACAGAAAATTACTCAATGACATAAGGACCAGATACAGGCAAGGTAAAGAAGAGATAAGCCAAGAACAGGAAAGATATTAGAATAATCAAGAACTTATACTGTTAGTGTTATAGTGGAACACACCTATTCTATAGTTAATAGACTCTCCCACCTATAATAAGTAGGAGGAGTAGTAGCAGTCGCTGAGTCGCGCGGGCAGTGAGTGGGTCAGTCAGCCGATGTCGGACGACCGTTAGTCGGATATTAAAGTATCAGCCACCACAACTAGATTGCTGCGTCATTACCTATTATATGAAGTTCCTAACGTTTTGTACATCGAAACTATTTTAGGACCGACTTAGTACAAATACAAGCCTCCACTGTGAAACCACTACATAACAGTTAGCAAACAACATTTATGCGCATAGAGAACAAGTTTAGCGAATATACAAAAATAGAAAGCGACATAACAGAAGGATGCATTTCTCAACGACATATTCAACCTATAGAGCGAAGCAATTCTGAGAGAAGTGGAAATCCTAACGGGATTCAGCATCGGTGCTCAAACTCTTAAAAACATAAGATACGCAGATGACAGAGTACTGATAGCAGACACAGAAAGAAATTACAAAACCTCATACAGAAAGAAAATGGAGAGCGAATGTAATTCAACATCACTTGATAAGACACCATAAGTGTTGAAACAAAATGGCTATTTTTTTAGTGATGTTATAACATAAAAATGGCAATTTTTGTAGTGATTTGCTCTACTCTGTATTGAGTACTTTTTTAAGAATAGTATTTGTTGGTTATTGGAATTTATTTTGTATACACCAATCCTACACTTGTATATATATATATATATATATATATATATATATATATATATATATATATATATGGGGGCGCAGCAATCCCTCTTTTATACAATTTTCGTTAAAAACGACTGATTTGGACAACCATTAAGCTTTTTATTTACTTTTTATTATATTGGTATGTTTTATTTTCTGGATATAAAGAGTGTAAAATTGTACCAATATACTGCATATCCGAACGATTTCGCTTATTCTTCTACCAATTATAGAAGATATTTTTTAGCATGCCCAACCGATATAGCAGACACAAACCACCTATTTTCTGCGTGTCAACTCCCGTCAAAACCGGCACCTATTTGTCGCTAGTCGTACTATATATAAACGTCTCCTTAAAGGATCTAAGTACCTGTTTGCCAAGAGAATGATACACCGCATTGCATCTAACAAATTTAGCTGTCATGATTCCTGGCGGCACTGTATTAGGACATTAAACAAATGTAAAATCTTTATTCCTCGCCTTTTTAACATATTTGTGGTGTTGATATCCTTTACTGATATAACTGAATACTTCGCCCTTAAATTCACCTTAAACTCTAATCTTGTACTCCCTGTTTAGTGATATGCATATGACACTTTTCATACCTTCTGCTGTCATCGCTAACCTAGATCTTCACAAAGCATGTGAACCCAATGGTATCCATGTAATAGTCTTTAACAAGTGTGCTTTCGAACTGGCTCATGTTCTCTCTAAACTGTATAATAAATGTCTCACTGCCTGCTGATTTCCTACCAGCTGAATGTAATATTTGTTCTAGTTTTAAGAAACATGGTGAATCGTCCGACACATCCAACTATCGGCATATTAGCCTTCAACCTCTTTTTGGTAACCTCCTAGGCGCTCTCATCAATGTCGAATAGGCTCATCATTTCTCAGCCTTTCGTAAGACAAACAATATAACTTTCGCTTCTCCAGTCCAACTGCTGATTTACTGACGATAATGCTCTAGATAAATACGGTGAATACCAGGTTGTAGCTTTGGATATCTCGAAAGCTTTTGACAGGGTTTGGCATACTTGTTTTCTCCCCAAGCTGAAAAGTTACGTTGTCTTCGGACACATATTTGAATTGATTCAGTTTTCCTAACAGTCGTAAAATGAAAGTTATCCTGAATGGCCACTCGTCTAGATCCTATCGAAATAACGCTGGTGTCCCACAGGACTCAATACTTTGTCCGAGTCTGCTTTTAATTTACATTAATGTTGGTAGCTGTGGCAAAAAATGACTTCTTAATTTTAACGCTTCCAAATCTGAACTGATCTCTATTAATCATCTGAGAGACACATGGCTGATGCTCACCTCCAGAAAATTGACTCGTTGTGACTTCTCAGTCTAACGTTCTCGGCTGACATGAAGTGGAAAAAATATATTGAATCCATTGGTAGGTCAGATGCTAAGAACGTTGATTCACTGTGTCATGTGATACATTTTTCTCTGTAGAATCTATTTTACATATTTATAATTCTACCATTCGTCCATGCTTAGGTCTTTGCTGCTACATATGTCCAGTTGATTCTTCTATTTTCCTTGAGCTCATTAATAAAATCCAAAGAAGAATCAGCAATATTATTGATCTTGATCTGGTAGCTCGATTTCAGTCATTTTCCTACGGCCGGAAGATTTTCTCACTCTCTTTTCTATAAATACTTTCGTGTTAATTGTTCCGATGTGCTCTTTGCTATAGTACCTAGACATTTTTTAATTTAATCACAGTACTACACTAATGTCGAGATCTCATCAATCAGGTGAGCTGGCTAGATTTAACCGTAATTTTCTAAAACTTCTTGCTTTTGGATATCCCAGGCGGGTCCATTATTTCCAGTTAATTTTAATCTGCAAAAAATAAGATGCAATGTCAATCGCTACCTATTATACACCTGAATAGTCTTTCCTCTTACCGCTCTGTTTATGTTCTTAATTCTTCCACATCCATTAAATCCTTGTGTCTTAGTGGCTTTCCTACCTTGCTTTGGGTGAATGAGATTTTAAAAAAATAACTGAATGTATGTTTTATATTTATGATTGTATTTAGATTTATACGAATGTTTTGTTTTACGAAAACAGTAAACACATTGTGGCCGTGTTTATAGTTGATGGTAATTTGTTATTTTCTTGGCATTTTCTTTTTAGTGTTTCTTTTATTTTTAGGAGGCTATTTTCTTTATATCTATGTTACGGTTTTTTGGGGTATATACTATATACATAACTAGTGAGCGAGTCAAAATGACTTATTTCCCTTTATAGTCTACCAATAGAAGATTAACCAATCAGGAGCCGCAGAACACTGTATCCGTCGTGTATAAAGGCCGCCATCTTTGTTCTTCCTACCGGAAGGACCAGAGCCAACTTGTCAGGCGAACACGACAGAAGGAAGAACTACACTCTGCTGTGATATCCACTGCGAACCTCCACTACGCTTTCCTACTGTCTCCGAAATATTCACTGCCAACCTCTGGATTCTATACTCGAGGATGACCGTCATGAAAATGTCTAACAATCTATACATACGTAAAAGGCAGAATGTGTGTACGTGTGTGTTCGTTTATATGTTTGATCGGATCTCCTACATTTTTCAACCGATTTGAACCAAATTTGACACAGTTACTGCTAATGGTCCTGCGGGGGTTTTGACGGCAGCAAAAATTGATTTAAGACAATATGTAAATTAATATTATTGATTTATCATTTTTGATCGGACGCACGCGGGTGTAATTATGTGCATTCGATGCACACAAGCAGATATGGACACTTTTCATGTCAGAATTAATAGCGGTAGCATAATTAGAAAAAAGTCAGATTTAAGTGATTATATGATAATAAGAAAGGACAAGAATGGCCATATTTTGGTTGCGGTTGCAAAAGTTATCACAATGAAGGATTTCTTTCGCAGCCGAACTTTGAGCTCTAAAAGCCAATCGGATTAGTGTTATTAGTCAGGCGTGACGATGCGCGATGCGTAATGCTTGCTAGTTGATTGGCCCATTCACGCTCTGGGGTCATTGCGAGATCATGTGTAAATGGAGGGTGTCACGCGTGCGCGCATCAGGCATTCCAAATGAGGTAGAGGTTTCAGATAGCTTACTTTTATTTCAGGATTTAACACTCATATCATGGTTTTTAAAAGGGATCTTTTAATGTTTCAATGCAGGCATGCATTACTTCCCATGTTTTCTGCATTTGCACGGTAAAGTCAACGTCAAGGACATTATAAAAGGGATTTACAGAGCTACATACCAAATTTTACCAGAAAAATCAGTAAAAACAAGGTGAAACTGCTGCTTTTTAGGTAGTTGTAGCCCATTTAGCCTACTAAAACGTAGGATTGAATTCAGTGAGCAATCACTAACATATTTGATGTCACTTCACGCCACACCTTTAAGCCAAGTGGACAGAATCGGCTCCCAACATTTGTCCAATTTGTTTAATTTTTCACATTTGATTGCATTTTTTTCGAGGGGACTGTTATGTCTTTTCATACTGTTTGCGTGTATCAAAAGGCTCGCTATAATTTTACTACTGCGCATCTAAATGCCTTAAATGCCTTCATCATCCATCAGTAAACAAAATTCACATTGCTTCAAATTTGGTTCGTAAGAAGTGTAAAAACTCTTGTATTTTCAATTTTTGATCAATAAAACTACCTCATATCACCTGGATGCTCAAAATCTTCAAAGAAAGATGAAGCTTAAAAATCCCATTTTCTAATTGGCTAATTTTGAGAGACTGCGCTACATCGGTGAAGACGTAAATCAAAAAAGCAATGTGTATTTTGGGATAAGGAACTATATATCTTTCATATTTTTCAATAAAAAACCGATACAATAAAGTCGCTAGATACTATTTTGAAACGTCATCCACTACTGTGCACTGCTTTGACTAACCCAGCTGGAGGTTAACCAATCGCCTCAACTGCTCAAGGTTGCTGCGAGCTCATTGACACGGTTGCAATCATTTAACCTTGGGCCCATCCAATCATACGCGCGAGCAGTTCTCTTACGAACGCGTGTGCACGTGCGTACGTACGTCACCTAAGTATGTCCGCTCAAGATCAACCAGCCAACCGCCTCTTTATACCATATCTCGCACGCGTGTTCACATTTCTGCAATTACTGTCCCGCACTTGGCTCACTTCATTCGCTTCTTACGGAAACCGCAAGTTGTTGATTACGTATCCAAACTTTTTTTTTACTTCCTAGTTATAACTACATCCGTTTCTGCGTTTATCAAATTAACTTCCCAAATTACCTACTACCATTTTAGCTTTAGTTGAAGTTTTTAAACTTCACTTTTTTTTGTCTTCGATCTCTTTTTGATACAGTTACTTACATTTAGGGGATCCCTCTACCTGCCTACGTTTAGATTACATACCTTTTATTACGTTTGTCTTTTTAAAATTGGTTAAAACGCCTCCTTAAAGAAGAAAAAAATTGGACTGCGCACGGCTGCTGCCGCGGCTACAAGAGCAGCAAAGGCAAGTGAAAACACAGAGCAAACTCCGTTGCGTTTTTGTCAGATGGCCTCACGCTCTGCTGCCCTCATCTACACGGAAAGTACCGATGAACGGACTAAAAGCCTGTCATCAGTAGCATCAGTTATGTCATCACGACGCGCTAGACATTCAGCTGTTGAGCGTTTAGTACAGAATTCACAGGACGCAATACGCGTTTCTAGGGCCAGGGCTTCCGAGTCCCCAACACACACAATCCTTCGGCGTTTAATGCCAGCGCTACAGCATGTTCTAGAGCTTTAGAACGCCCTGAAGAAACCACTTCGCCTCGTCTTAAGAATGCTAGGGCTACAACATCTTCCAGGTTTTCGGAACAACCTCAACAAAGCACTATTCGTCGTTTAAGAAATGCCAGGGCCACTGCGTCTGCCAGAGCTTTAGAAAATCCAGTGATGACCGCTAGTCGTCTTTTGAGAAATTACTGCATCTGCCAGAGCTTCAGAAAGACCTGCTGTACGGCGAGCACGGATCAACAACGATGGCCAAATCGCAAGAACAGACGCTCAGAGTCCTGGGGCTGTATTTAGGTGAACAGTGTTTTGCCCATGGACAGCTTTACGTAGGCTGCTCCCGAATCGGGTGTAAGGATAACGTTTACGTTTACTCTCCAACAAAGAAAGCTAAAAAAATATCATCTACGCAGAAGTCCTATAGCCCATGGCCAGTCACATTTAAACGCAATATAGACATCTTTATTTCAGCTGCATCGTAGGTTACTTCATTTTTGAACCTGGATTAATTAAAGGTCGTCGTAGTATCCACTTGCCATTACTAAGACATTTCATTAAAGGTTGTCTTTCTCACTAGATGCTCCCTTATCACTTAAACCCCACCATGGCTGCATTCGCACTTACATGTCGACCTCGTAACCATATTCATTTGCAACACAAAACCAATGTGTGGGGTTTGTTTGTCAGAGAAGTCGAGTGCGTCCACGCAATTAAGGCCTCAGCAAAAAGAAGTGGGATAATAAAAGAATAGCAGCATTCAGAGTTATAATATGCATTCTCTGCCGTACACGGTTGGTGTGTTTCTCCCCTTACCATAAGGGCTGCTTTAGATAAAACTACGTGCGCTTCATGCTCGCCTCAACTGGCTATTAAAAACTACGAAAAATTTGTGCCACTTTCAAGTACTCGCCCCAGTACCTTCCCATACTTATTTTATGTGGTTATGTTTGCGGTAGTGTGTGGCACCATTTACCAAGGCAAAAAAGAAAAGAAAGGAAAGAGAGGAAGGAAAGAAAGGAAAAGAGAGGCGAGACCCAATCGTGGATGATAAGTAGGACACCCACGACTAAGAGACAATGGATAAAGGATATTTTGATAAGTAACAAATGGCAAAAACTGTCATTACAATGGCAGAAAAATTCTAAGTGGATAAAAGAATCAGATGTGTTCTGGCAACGAGCTTGTGTTATCGGGGATACATAAACAAACCGCTGATGCGGGAAAACATCTGATTGGCCAACACCAGACCGACTAGCCAAAGAAAAATCCAATTGAAAATGTTATTTTGATAATTGACAAAAAACAGGTGAACTACAGGGCTTTGGATAGATATGAAAAATTAATTGTGTCAAAGCCGCACACGAGATGGCGACTGACCGTTTTTCTTTTGACAAGACATCTTTAGCTGCGATAATAAAAATATGTTATCAGATATGTGCACCAAAGAATGACTGGAACCATGGAAATGTTTTTTTCGAGGCGACGGACGAATGTGTTGTGTCAAATAGACCACCCATTCTGATAATTAGCGATAATCTGACTGACGAATTCCAGGTGAGAACAAGAGTTATGACCACCACCGATCGCATTGTTCTATTTGCGGCCAGAGAAAATGATAAATGCGATTAAAAGAAAGAAAAGGAAAAGAAAAAGATAATTTTTTTCCCCTGAAACAAAGCCCGCGGGATCGCACACGCCCTGATGGATATCATTGGCCGAGTGGTGATCACGTGACGCAAGGAAGAAGCTGTCGCCGCCCAACTAGAGGATGGGTATGAGAGGTTGCTACGAAGAAGTGGGGAGGGCAGTTCACGCCCCTTTGAAGTATGGTGAGAAGGTGGGAGTAAGAGAAGGCTCCCAAAAATGGAAAGAAGTGGAAAATTCCTAACCAAAAATAAGAGAAGTGGATATGTATTTAGAATTATCGAAGAACCCCTGGCGCCGACAAACCCACCCCGGTTTTGGTCGGCATCCATATAAGCAAGGTCGCAGCGAGCAAAAATCAGAGAGTTCCAGAGTTGAGTTCGGGAGAGAAAATTCCCAGAGTCAGTCTCCAGTGCTCAGTTGAAGCAAGCCTCGCATCGGCTGACCAAGATTCGCGCAATTTCCGGACTCATCTTCAATCCAATAACAATTATTTTGAAGAGCGACTTAGATCCAGACCACCAAAATAAGTTTTTTTTTTTCGACTTTCGCCCGAAGACACACCAAAAAACCAATTTCTTAAAGAGCAAACATCTTGAAGTGTTAAAAACAACGTGTCACAATCCATAGAATGGGTCGGGAGGTAGACGCAGTCCTATGTATCCAACAACTAGACATAAAGTTTGTTATCCTTTTCTTTGATACCTTGAACTTTTGAGTTATCATTTTATTTCTTTTATACGTATTTGTGCGATACCACCCCCGCTTGGACCCAACTTGCATTGCGGCCCCAACGATTGATTGATTTCGTCTGCCTAAGATCGATTCCCAACGTGGGTAGGCGGACTGGAGATCAACGCAGTTACTTTGGTAACCAGGCGTTGGAAGCGAATTGAGAACGACGAGGCTGATATCGAATCTAACCAGATTCCCATCCGAATCACCAAAAGGTTAGAACGTCACATTTGGGTGCCGCGTCCGATACCAAGCCAGTTGGTCGTCACAGGACGAGACAACACGACTGACGCGACAGGCGGACGTCACGTTTGGAGCGGCGACACCCGAACGAAGCAGCGAGGAGCGAGCGAAGGCTGTGTTCAGGGACGTCACAGTGGCAGCCCCATCTTTTGGGCAAAAGACGCGTCTACCTTTCAAGCTATAGCGTTTTACTACGTTGCAACTGACACAGGGCTTCATGCAATGTCTTGCACTCAGGGATAATAAAGCCATCCCATCAGAATACAAAGCCCGTGTTCGTATTGAACTTGACAACATTTAATTGGAGGTGTTTAAGTAATGGCAAACGGCTGATGCTACCATGGCCGTCCATTGCTTCTTTTTAAACCTTACAATTTTTTCTTCCGTTGTGCTGATGAATACCGACAACTTGTATACATTACGTTTTTTTACTTGGTCGGCTATCAGTTCTGCTAGACTTCAGTCTTACATGCGTGTACAAAATAAATATGGCGGTTATGACTTTCCATTCAGAGGAAGTCTATTCCTGGACAACGCCGGGCTTTACTGCTAGGTGATCACGTGACGCCTGTCGCCGCCCACCTAGAGGATGGGTATGAGAGGTTGCTACGAAGAAGTGGGGAGGGCAGTTCACGTTTCAGTGAAATAATGCAGAATCCATTCATTATAGAAGCGGTTCATTTTACATTTACCATCAATATTTGACCTTTCTAACAGCATTAGTTCGCCCATATTATTTTCATCACTGATATACCTAACTTGTTAAATGCTCGTTTTTTAAGTAAAAATGTTACAGTTTTTTAGCGCCGGCATTGTAGCAACAGGTCTCATTTCTTCGATCAAGAAAGAATGTAAAATTTTCTCATCGGCAGTTATATTCACGACTAGACACCAATGCCGTTTTCAGAATCTAGACACCGTTACAGTTCCCCAATTACGTATCATTCAAAGTCTGTTTTGCCCTGTAAGGTATCTCTTGATGGAACTACGATTTGTATCTATCAGCGACAAGAGAATAAATATAACCGAATTCGATAGAGGCCATTGAATTTCTGCACCCAAAGGGATCTTTAATTTAACTGACAAATCAATAGTATGTGTCGCCGAGGCGAAAGATATGAAAGAATTCAGATATTGTTGTCTTTCCTCGCTATTTGCAAGGATAGGCTTTTCTCATACAACGTATCTCATTTCCTCTCAATTTTCGAATATTTCTAATCATCCTGGCCAACTTGATTCATTCTCTTAAGTCGGCATCATATATAAGTGAAATATTTCTAATTAACTCTGACGTAACTATTTAACACCTATTCTAGTTCGTCGACAACTTACACAATGGTTTCCAAGCATATTATAACAGAATTAAAATGGTCAGCATCATTTGCTATAATTTTTCTTTGAAGCTCTGTTAACATTGCATATACACGAATAGCTGGAATAAATGCTATGGCTCAGGAGGATATTTTTAAATTTGATTGTAAAATTTACATGAACATAAGGATATGAAAAATACGACTTTGATTTTTATAAAGTAATATCCAGTTTGATTTTCTTCTTCAGAACACACACACATACACACACACACACACACACACACATATATATATATATATATATATATATATATATATATATATATAAATATATATGTGTTTTATATATATATATATATATATATATATAGTTGATTGATATATATATATATATATATATATATATATATATATATATATATATATATATATATATATATATATATACACATATTTCACATATATATTGAAAACTGAGAGGGAGATACATTGTATGAGCAAGCCTATCCTTGCAAATAGCGAGGAGATAGACCGCATTTGTATGCCTTCAAATACAAATAAAATGTATTGGTGGTCATTTTACAATAAATGTGCAACGTTGATCATTTGTATATATATATATATATATATATATATATATATATATATATATATATATATATATATATATATATATATATATATATATATATATATATATATATATAAATGTATTGCTATTATTTTCATTATAAAAATGTATTTTATACTTTCGTAGTGTTTTTTTTTTGTGTGTAGATTCATTGCTTGGAGCCTAACAGTAGCTACCAACCCGGGTCAAGGACCATCAACAATTAAGAGGTAGTTCCACCCACCTCAAAACCTCCAAGTTCCTGATCAGAAATAGGCAACAGCATTACGAGCATTTAAGATAATCTTCACATAAAACAATTTCTAGCTGGATAAATGTCAGTCAAGTGACAAGCAAACATGTGACTCCAAGCAGGATATAAAAATAACGCTAACCTTTTACTAGCATATTTAAATGAAGGTTAGCTTTATTAAAATATCTTCATGATAATTATGCTCTTTTTTTGAGTGTCATTGGTGATTCAGAAATGGCGACAAGATATGAAAAATTCTGCATATAGCAGCCGAGATAAAACACAAAATGAGGAAAACGTTTATTTGGAAGTACTGAAGGTTACAAGGATATTTCTATAGTGAAACACCCGAAATGTGGTCTGTCCTAATAATCTATTAACATCAAATCTCTCCTGTGTATGATCCGTTACGATCTCGTGAGTCCCTGTCGAAGTAAACCATAAGAGTGTTAAGTGAAGTCTCGTATATATTAACTACTGTACATTTGTTTAAAAATGCCGATTGTGAAAAATCTGCCTAGCCGTGTTCTGGAAGACGGCCGATTCCGAATGACGAACGTTTGAAAAAGAATATCAAATCGAGAGCAAAACACCAGAGAATTTGCACAAAAACATAATAAATCTGATTCAACAATACAAATGCACCTCAAGAGAATAGGGAATGATTTGAAAATGAGAATTTCTGTTCCTCATCTGCTTTCGATTGAAAGCCGAACACAACGATATAGCATCTATAACAGTCTTCAAACTAGAAATGCCAACGATTCATTTTTTGTTACAAATGATGAAAAATAGATTTTTACTATTATCAAAAAAGGGGAGACAGACAGAAGACATAGAAAAATGAGCTACAAGTGTTAACATAAAAAAAAACACAAAAAATAACAGAATAACCAGACTCAAAAGTCCTTGCGATGTGCCTGGTGGAATATGAAACATGTCGTCTATGACGAACTAATCCAAATATAGACGAACCATCTCTGCAGATGTTTATTGCCGGCAACTTGATCAGGCAAACAATGCATTAAATAAAATATATCTTACTTTGGTAACACTCTTCAAAATATTCCCAAGAAAAACGATAGATAGGATGGATGTTTTTACAGATTTATCACATATGAATTTTTCTTTGGTTTGTCCCTGTGGACAGTAATGTATCTTTGAAAATCGGAAAACATATCAAAATACAAGGGTCTAGAAGTAGATATCACGAAAATGTGGCAGATGAGAACATCAATAATTTCAGTTGTAGTTGGAGACCTCGGTGTTATTGGAAAAGTTTCGCATAAACTCATTGAAGGGATTTTTGGTAGACCATGCATTAATGAAATACAAATAATCGTACACACAAATACAGCACATAATTTACGAAGGCCTTTATCTATGTAAAATTTGTGTGATCTTTGGTATTTGTTTTATTTAGAAAAAAGATGATTCGAAATGCGATGAAACTACTTCTGACCTCAGGCCTCTGGTTTGAAGTCGGAAGTAAATTAATATACAACATAAATAAAACAACAACAACACCAATAATAATAATAATAATAATAATAATAATAATAAGACAGATGCAACTACAGCACAATACACCGGATGAAACTGCAAAATACTTAAAAAAGACAGCAAAGACGAATGCAACCGACCAGATACAGAAGCGATGGCAAGATAAACCGCCTCATGACCAATACTCTGCCCGAACCAAACAAGCTGACGTAGACAAAACCCGTACCCATCAGTGGCTACGTAGTGCAGGGTTGAAAGCTGAAACTGAAGGTTTCATCCTTGCTGCACAGGACCAATGCTTGCTAACTAGGAATTATCAAGCACATATACTAAAATATTGTGTCAACCTAAAATGCAGATTCTGTGATAAATATCAAGAAACGATTGATCATCTTGTATCAGGTTGCACGATATTGGCACCCGCTAAATATAAAACCCGACATGACAGAGTGGGCCAATATCTGCACTGGAAAATACTGACAGAACAAAGCCAACCGCCCAGATATTGTTATTAAAGACCACAAACAAAAACGGTGCCTCCTTATTGATATGGCAGTACCTGCTGACTGCAACGTATCTTTGAAGATATTCAAAAAGCTGTCAAAGTACAAGGACCTTGAAATAGATATCTCGAAAATGTGGCATATGGGAACATCAACAATCCCTGCTGTAGTTGGATCCCTAGGACTGGTTGGAAAAGATTGCAGTAGACTAATTGAAGGATTCCTGGAAGTCCATGCCTCAAGGAGATAAAAAAAATGTTCTGACAAGTACAGCCCACACTTTACGAAGGGCTTTATCTATGTTTTTTTTTTTTTTTTTTTTGTCAGTGGAAAGTGTCATGACGCCATTTCTAACCTTAGGTCCCTGGGCGGGACCAGGAAAGAAATGTGTAAACGCCAGAAATCAAAGGAAATAATAATAATAATAATAATAATAGTAATAATAATAATAATAATAATAATAATAATAATAAACAAGAAAGTATTCCATCATCTTCTCCTCAGGGATAATTTCAAGTTCTCTGTCAAAGATGACAATGAGTTTAAGGGTCTCCTCAATACAGTAACATGTTTCGTTGACGACATAGGTATGGATTTCGTATTAGAATAAAGGTGCAAAAGTAAAATTCAAGAAAGGGAGAATTGCAGAAACACACTCAATAGATTCAGAGTTTATCACAGAGATTAAGAACCTGGAACAAGATGTAGCCTATAAGTACCTAGGAATGAAGCCTATAAGTACCTAGGAATGAAGCCTATAAGTACCTAGGAATGAAGCATATATGTACCTAGGAATGAAGCCTATATGTACCTAGGAATGAAGCCTATAAGTACCTAGGAATTAGTGAAGGGAGTGGAATACTGCATACCCAAATGAAGGCGAAGTTAAGAAATGAATGGTATAGGCGTGTGCGTGTGTGTGTACTATTGAATACCGAGGTGAATTAAAAAAAAACAGAATATCAGCCATAAACACCGTAGCTTTCCCTTTGCTGCAATACAGTTTCAACATCCTTAACCGGGCCATAGCTGACATTAAGCAAATGGCCGCCAAAACGAGAAAGCTTCTCATTTGCTACAGCATGCATCATTCCAAAGCGGATGTTGATCGACCAAGTGTCCAGATGCGAAAGAGGCAAGGATTAGTTGAACTAGAACTGTACAAAAATTGGCTATTAAAGATACCCGGAAACTACAGTAAACTGAATGATGATATATGTCAAAGAACGTGAAAGTAGTAAGCAATAAGTTCAAAATGGAGTTTAAAATGGGTGAAGAAATACAAGCATAATACATCGACTGAAGCTGCAAAATACTTAAAAAAGAAAGTAAATGCAAATTTAACTGACCAGATACAGAAACGATAGCAAGAAAAAACCGTTTCGGGGTCTATACTCTTACCGTACCAAACAAGCTGAGGTAGATAAACCCCTTACCTATCAGTGGTTATGTAGTGTAGGCTTAAAAGCTGAATGGAAAGGTTTTATTCCTGCTGCACGGGACCAATTCTTGTTAAATAGAAAATATCAAACACATGCTGAAATATTGTGTTAGCCCAAAATGCAGATTATATGATAAAAATTCAGAAACGATTGACCAATATCTGCACTGGAAAATCTGTAACTTCGATGGGAACGAAACTGAAAGAAATAGTTATGATCACGACCCAGGCCCGATTATAGAGGGAGGACACATAACAATTTTATGGGACTTCAAAATACACAAGGACAGAACAATCAAAGCTAATCGCCCAGACAGCGTTATTAGAGTCAGCAAACAAAAGATTCCTCCTTATTTATATAGCTGTCCCTGCAGACAGCAATGTATCTTTGGAGGCCTTAAAGAAGCTATCAATATAAAAGAACCTTGGAATCGAAATCTCAAAAATGTGGCACATAAGATCATCAATATTACCAGTTGTAGTTGGAACCTTCGGGTTGATTGTAAAAGACTCCAATAGATTCACTGAAGAGATTCATGGCAGCACGGGACTTAAAGTCATACAAAAAATGTTCTTACCTGTACAGCACACACCTTACGAAGCGCTTTATCAATGTAAAATTTGATTGTTTTTTTTTAAATTGCTCAGTGTAAAATTTCTTGATGCCATTTCTGACGGTAGGAAAGAAATGAATACACAGCAGAAATCAAAGGAAATAATAATAATAATAATAATAATAATAATAATAATAATAATAATAATAATAATAATAATAATCATCTACTAGAAACATCACATATACTATCCTGGGAAAGTGGAAAAAAAAATCAATCAATTAAAATCGAATTACCACATTCCTGGATCCTATAGGGTTATCATCAATTCATCAAACTAAGATCCATAAAAAATAATTTAAACATCAATAGAGGAATATTTCAAAGGGTCTACAGGATACGAAGCAGGAAGCATAACATACACTACTACTACTACTACTACTACTAATAATAATAATAATAATAATAACAATAACAACAACAATAATAATAATAATAACGCTCAAAATACAAGGATCTTGAAGTGGAAATATAAAAAATGTGGAACATGAAAATCACTAATTTCATTTGTGTTTGATGGACTATGATTATAAATGCTATCACTGATAGCCTATGCTTATTTTGTCATAGAACAACAAAGAAATAAAAAAATATTCCCATGAAAACAAGGAAAAATATTCAATACAGCTCACAGCTTAGAAGGTCAAAACAGAAGCCAAGAACCAACTATTTATCAATGTTAAATGTGGCAAGACAAATTTGCAATTATGCAAATAAACCAATGTTGATAAAAAATTTCGATGACCTGGAAGGAAATGAATCTACCAAGACAAATCAATGGAAATAATAATAATAATCTAATAATAATAATATAAAATCGTAATGGGGCAATATAAGAAGAAGAAGAAGAAGAAGAAGAAGAAGAATTAGAAGAAGAAGAAGAAGAACAACAACAACAATAATAATAATATTAATAATAATGATAATAATAATAATAATAATAATAATACTGCCCGAATGTTACAGCATTTATAACTCCCAGAGTTTCTTAACTAAATTAAGTAAATAACAAGTTTTGTATCTCATATTTGTCAATCGACTGACTAACCAGTGTTACATCTTCCCCAACGGACTGGCACACTGCGCATCTCTGTTTATGTGCGAGGTTAGGATGGCGCATCATGCCCGAGTGTCGGGAGATGAAAGATAAAGCCCCCAAGGCAACATGTGAATCATATCCAAACACATAGGAGCACCCTCATGGACCCTAGTGAATTGATTAAACCAACAGGAAAGGCTTTCTAACAGGCCTCCACTTGCAATATTTTATTAAAACCTATCAACATATGAACATACTTTGTTCTTTTATCTAATCCAATAATAGTAATAATCATTTTAATAATATCAGTGTGCCCTGATTGACATAATATCTATTATATCAATATACGGAGCTCAATAAATATACTGAATTCTGGGTGGAAATTACTAGAATGTGGGACATACAGGCCACTTCTGTTCTAGTCATCATTGGAGCATTGGGGTCTATACCACAAAGTTCTACATTAAGAAATTCGGTATAAAGCCTAATATCTATTCGCTTCAGAAATTTACTTTGATTGGCACAACAAATAATTGCAAAAGATACTCACTGTTTCAGGTTGTAATACTCGTTAGAAAACACCAATAATACAAGATTTACGGTTGAAATGGAATCCCTGGCAGATTAACATGATATACCATCGCACTGGGTATAATTCTTAAAAAAAAAAAATTATGTAAAATGATTTGATGGAATGAAAATCTATGGGATTATTTTTTTCTTTGAATAATTTAAATTATTCTTCGGATTTTTATGTTCGAATTCCAGTCGTAACTAATACATTCACTTACGTGCTAGTATCATTATATGCATGATTGCCTAAATGTGTATCACGCATGGCACTTCACTGACTGAATTTGGCATTATAAATCTTCAACTGAGCTACAGTTAAAAAAAAATCTATAATAATTCATGTTGATGTACATTTCATTACATTAGTAGACCACATTTTCTTAAATTATCAGATGTAAATGTATAATCCCGCAATATATCTAGTGAAAATTCAAATTTAGCGAAGGAAAGGAACAACTTGCAGAGCTGCATCATTGTTACTTTGGAATTACCAAATAGCAAGAATCCCCGAGAAATAAGAAATATTTGGATACATAACTGACGAGGCAGAATTTTTCCCACGGGAGGTTGCCATTTCTTTCTTTCCAGTTGCCAACCAAGGCTATAGAACCCGGTCTGTCCTGCTATTTTACGCATAGCTGGGAGAGAAGAGGATTCATACTTTTCCCAATGGTACTAGCACGTAAGTGAATGTATTAGTTACGACTGGAATTCGAACTCTGTTCTCCGATTCTCCACAGTGCCTCCAGTGTCAAATTAGGATATTTAAATACGTTATATAGTATAAAGAAATAGATGAAAATTATGGAACACTTAATGAAGAAAGGAGGCTTGAAGAATTTGATGCTTGCAGTACAAATTAAATCAGCAATTGGAAACAAGTGTAACCTACCAAAGAAGTTTGTGTAAATGTATGGCAGAAGAGGATTGAGAGGGATAGTTAAGAAATAGAAAATATTTACATCTATGAAAAATAGAAAGCCGGGGCTGGCCATGATCACCAGCGATCCAAGCAATTGCAGCATATAAACGAACAAGACCCCAGCTGGATATGCTGTGAAAGTATAAAGAAAATGGAATCCATCTCGATACGTAACTAATCGAAAAGGTATTTTGGTACAACAGTGTATATTCAGTAGTTCATTTTCAGTTATTGCTTGAATAAAATCAGGAAAATATTCAACTTTTTATTGAAGTTCTCACGTGTCTCAGTAATGTACGTTCTTATAAGTATTAATGTACCGAGAAAAAAAAAAAAAAGAAATGGAAAAGGGAAAAAGCGATCCTTACTATATCTTACTCAAATAATCCAAACTAAATACCTCCAGACGATCTTTAAAAAAAGAAAAAAAATAATAATGGCGTTTGGAAAATAATCTTTAGCGAACATGATACCTTTGCGATATTTTATCTCGTGACAAGGACGAAACACCTTAAAGGTGGAAGGTAACTATCAAAGGAATCGGAGAGTGGGAGAAAAAAAAAAGACAGTGGTGCCTGGTGTTTTCATTAGACTTGCAAAGATTTCCCGAATGAACAATTTCTCATGCAGAGAATCAATAGCACCTTCTGATATCTTACAAAAATGGTCGTGTTATGTGAGAATATTTCCCGGAACAGGCTTTCTTTATTTCCTCGCATAATAACCGTTTTCAGCCGCAAAGAGAGGGACATTTCATTCGACCCAAATTCTTCCCAGATACAGCGCTAACACTGTAAATGGGCAATTGTTTCGGTTCAGTGCACATTCCCTTCTGGCAGATAAGAGAGCGCCTTATTATTCCCATTCAGAAATTGGCGAACTATGTATTCGTCAGCCCACGCGTCACCATCAAGATAAATGTGTTTTATGAGGTTGGGGATCGCGGCTGTGATGGTGACTGCTTTTAGATATGTGTGTCTTTATAGTGGGCGATAATAGATTTCAATTCTACTGCATTAACATACGTATTTAGGCCTAAATGTGTACATTACGCGAGCTGGTAAAAGTTCAGACCTGATATATTTGGAATTTATATATCTCAGTACAGGTGATTGAACATTATTAAATATAGCCACTAATATATTGTCAGAGTTTCGACAACTATATATATATATATATATATATATATATATATATATATATATATATATATATAGTTGTAGGAATTCAGACAGTATATTAGTTGCTATATATATATATAGAGAGAGAGAGAGAGAGAGAGAGAGAGACAGAGAGAGAGAGAGAGAGAGAGAGAGAGAGAGAGAGACAGAGCAGAGAGAGCGAGAGGTAGAGAATGAGAGAGAGAGAGATAAAACACGACCCAGTGTAAATTTGGCTACTTTATAATTCAGCAGCGATATTTATGTATCTCTGTATGCAAGCTAGTAAAATGACCAAATTTAACAGGTATAAAATTTTAATAAGACGTGCATACAAAAAGAATTGATGCCATGTATATAACAAATTTTAGGTACATGCATATATATATATATATATATAATAAAGAGAGAGGGTTTGAATCTGAAATATGATATATTTTACATAGAGTTATTTTATATAACAATTGGAAATTCTTATCTGGTTACAGACCAAGCAAACTCGGAAACTCATTATATTATACATGCAAGGATCTAATTGTCATTAAATAATTATCGTAATGGTAATAATAGCCGTTCCCATATGAATAAACATTTGGAATTCATTGAGCTAAGAGACATTACTACTGTCAGTTGGATTAGATAAAGTATTATATAAAATATGATTCTCAAGTTCACAAACTCTTAACACTCTTTCCTCTATTGATGGGAGGTTTCCTTTCTAACCTTTTATTTGTAGTATTGTGGAAAGACAACATCTTGATTATGGGATTAATTTCTCTTCGCATCACACAGTATTTATATTTTAGATGTTGATGCTGTTGAAAATCTTCAAATGATGTGGTTTCTATAATCTGCCCCTAAGCCTTCTCAATTTAACAGAACGGAGAAATTAATATGCACAATTTGTCTGTTTTTAACACACACAAACACACAGACACACACACACACACACAGACACACCCCACACCCACACACACGCACACACACACACACACACACAGAGACATTGTTACTTTCCCAAGCTAGCATACGTGACTATAAAATGGTTAAAAATTAAAATATATCGGTAAAATCTATAAATTCCTGTTTAAAATAAAAAGTACATAAATCAATCCTAAACTAAAATAATTTAATTTTAATTTGCATTAAAAAATTTGAAGGATATCACTTACTCACTTGCAATTATTATACATTGAATTTTGTCACATCGAATTGTGTCACATCGAATTGTGTCACATCGAATTGTGTCACATCGCGTTGTCCATAGCGTGATTAACTTTTCGGCTAAGCTGGTGAACGTATATGAGCGTTTTTAAATTTAAAAATTTTAAAAAGGCCAATGAAATTTTGGCTCTTGTATATAAAAATTTAAAAAAATAAATGTTGAATAAAGTCCTTCCGAGGATGGAACGTCACTTTTTTTTTCTTTTGCCTTTATCCATATTCCCCATTAAAGATATACTCTTTCTGAAATTTGCCACACTCAAATTATAGCTCAGGAGTGTTATAAATTTTTGGAAAATTCCAGTAAGATATCTTAAATACAACGGTTCAAATCTTAATCTAACAAGTGGACAATTTTGCTGTTACACGTTTTTCGGACAATTTTATTGTTCAGTATGATATATATATATATATATATATATATATATATATATATATATATATATATATATATATATATATATATATATATATTTATGGTAACAACATTATTACACTGATTTCCAATTATTTAATTCCCTCATAGTAGTTGCCATTGCTTGATTGTCTGTCCATTGATTTATTTCGAGTCTGTTTTTTTGTATTTTTTAATTCATTTATAATGTAATATATGAAAAATATTTTTTTTTATCTATTTGGCGAACAAAGGAACATGTGAAATCAATATGTACGATTCCATTTGTAGCGTTTGATAGAGCAAATAATTCTTCGTGCACTCGAAATAATCTTCTAATCAATGCAAGAGGAATTCACCCGTATTAATAGTGTACTTGTAAAATATGACAAAACCCGTGACGGAATTAAAATGTTTTCTTTGTAGTACTGCCAGCGAAAAATGCTTTGGTTTTATATCAGCTCAGCTGAAGTGATTAAATTACTAGTGTAGAATGAGCTGGGAAAGCTTATACAAAGTCAAACTGGTCGCTCCATTGATCTGAGACATCCAATTTCCATGAAGCTAACCCCGTCATCCAGCTGAGCCAAACATCTACGCACCAGTGAGTCTAAGCCTGTCCGAATGCTCCTCCCCACACCCCGCCAAAAAAAAAAGAAAATGTTGAAGTAATATAAAATGGTGGCTGTCAGTTCACGCTGCGAAACTCCAGGGTGTGTTTTGTAAAGGATAGATATTTTGGGGGTGAAGTATTTTATGACTGCAAGATTGCGTGCAAATATAAATGTCCTTTACTCAGGTGTGGAAAAAGACCTTGATAATGTCTGCATGACAAGAGTCACTAAACAGACCCAGGAATGCCTAAATGATATATGTATATATATATATATATATTCATACACATTTCATTAAATAATATAGACAAGCGTTGTCTATTTATTTTATGTAATTTTTTTTCGTAACGTCTGATAAATTTAATAACATTATCGTTGAACGAAGAAAGAAATTCACAATGTTGATCCATATTTTTTTAATACGATCTAAGATTTCGGCTTACTTAAGCCATTATCAAAGATGTCAATTACAACATATTAAGCAATATACGGACAAGACAGTGATGACAGTCTGTGAATGTTTACATAGATGATTTCTAAGCAACGATTAACACGTGCATATGCATACACACACATATATATATATATATAATTAATTCATTTAGTCTGATAGAAACCTCAACAAGAATAGAGGAAGCACTGGACGGCCGTTTCGTCCTATAATTGCGTCCTCATCAGCAGTGCGCATCCACCACCGAGTATCGAAACCCTGACAGTTGGGTTGTCAAGCGAACAACATACCAACTGTACCAAATGGGCCTTCGATACTCGGTGGTGGATGCGCACTGCTGATGAGTCCCAATTATAGGACTAGGGACGAAACGGCCGTCCAGTGCTTTCTCTATTCCTGTTGAGGTTTCTATCAGACTCAATGAATTAATTAAATATAATTATCAAATCCTCCTACTATATATATATATAATATATATATATATATATATATATATATATATATATATATATATATATATATATATATATATATATATATATAGAGAGAGAGAGAGAGAGAGAGAGAGAGAGTACATATCAGATGCAAGAAGAGTATCTTAAATGGTGGGAAAGGAAGGGTCCTTTGGTTATTCGCAATACAATCTTTATTTTTATCAATATTGCTTTGTTTTTTACAAATTAAGGATATCAAATATAATATTACTTGTCTTTTCGCGGAAGGTTTCTTTCAGCATATCACGACTCTATACGCGTAATTGCTGATTAGTTGTGTATAACTTTTGGAAGGACTAATTTGGAGATACAAAAATCGAGCAAGGAAAACAAGTTAAAGATCTTGAAAGTATTTTAACAGACGACAGAAATCCGAACCTGCACAGAGATACCGAAAGCAATGTATTAAGAAACAGAAGAAAAAAAACATCGTTAGAAACAAAAAAAAGAGCACTCATTTGGAAGCTAATATCTGTTTTGCTATATGAAAGTCATTGTTGTACAATCTCCTCTCAGAAGAAGGAATTTGAAGCATCAGAAATGTCTTTCTACTGAAGGATTCTGAGAATGTATGTGAGCAATGACGAAGTTTTAGATAAAATGGAAACCTAAAGAACACTTAAAGGCATTTGACATTTCTGCGGCAGGTAATGAAACAGGACAAATGGAAGGCAAGAAGGACGGCGGAAATACAACGTATAGTAAGTAAATGGATGACGGAACAATGTCAAGGAGAGATTAGAGACTTGACTTTTTTTTTGTTTTTTTGTTTTTTGTTGTATTTTACAATTGGTTATTTAATGCCGACACCTTTCTTTTTCCTGTTAATATTTTGTTTTGTCAAAAATTTATTTCTGGTAATATTTTTTCTAAATAATGTATAGATGTTAATATTATTTTAAAACATGTATTGCTGGTAATATTTTTTTTTTCAAAAATATATTGCTGGGAATAGATTTTTTTTTTCTTCAAAAATTTATTTCTGGTAATAATTTCTTACAAAGAATTTATGGTATTAAATCCTTTTTTTACACTTTTATAATGCTTTTTTACCTCAGTTTCGGGGCT